>JAPYZH010000402.1:0-63618 GCA_030523085.1 Meteorus colon
CCCCCCCCTTTGAACATTTATGTATGTTCTATATAAGAAAACGTAAAACAGAATCAAAGCCACTAATGGTCAGAATTTTCATTGGTCACTGGTTCACTTATATGCTATGAGTACATTTTCTGATATTTTAATATCAACTTACATTTTCCGACATCATTTGTGGCGGTAATATTTACGTATGGCGGAGCAAACGCCGTGACGCAATATCGTAGATGGTCAGTCATTTTGCAATTTATACAGCAGCACTAAAAATATCACCACAGATTCCAATCTTCTAAGATAAAGTTTCACAACACTTTTATTCTATAGTCATAATTCAGAGTTTATCGATCCATATTGAATTTGGATCATGTTGAATAATAGAGATGCAACGAACCGAACAAACATCCACGCGAAACATACGATCACTACATGAAATGTAAATACTCGAAATCAATTTATCGCGAAAACAATAGAAATACTGAACTCACCGAAAACATAATTTATAGCGTATTTAAGACTTGTGCAACACTTTATTCTACGAGAATTCATAGAGAGCCGACCATTACGCCATCTTCTAAAGCGTCTGCGCGTCATCATGAAGTTAACCTCATTTGAGTAGTCGATATATCGATAGCGATGTCGAACGGTGGCCATCTTCCGACAGTATAGGTATGACGAATGGCTGAAGTACATGTCGAAACCATTCTTACCGACTGATGGTATTCATCTGAAGTTGACCAATACACAACTACATTTTCATACGTAGTATGTGGGATGATAAAGTACACAATCGTTTGTATGAGATGGAGTAGAAGTTTAATTCACATAACACGTGATTATTGACGATTAAATACAGTATGATCACAGTGATGAATTACTTCAGTCTGTGAAGCTAAACAAAACAGTGGACTCAATTTTGTCGGTGTGTACTAACCTACAATCAAGATGCAAAAATAAAAAGCACTGCGAGAGGGCACCTTGGTTGAACTAAGCAACTTGAAAAGCCCTCCACATACGATCTAATGTGTCTAAACAGGGGGAGAAAAGAACCGCTAATTAACAAATAATAATCGAATGCAACAATATATTCTGTTTTATATATACTAGATATAACGATATAAGTAATGTAATATCCATCTATTTCTAGTCTCAAAGCAATGCGTTAATCAGTTATTTATAAACACACTTCTCATGTCGTTTTTCCAGTTCACGAGATGCACACTCACGAGTTCTATCTTCAGCAAATTGCAAGTTGATTAATGATGTGTGATGCTGAACTAAAATTGCTCAAATTAGGCATATAACACAACGTGATATGATAATGGACGAAATTTCATTTCGCTTATCCAATCAACTTGAAGCCCTCCAGGTATTTATTTGGAATGAAGTTTTCCAATAGAATTCAGTTGTAGTTAGCGATTGGGAATATTTAGTTTACCTTGTTGGATTGATTAATGAGTGTTCTTTATGACCAGATTGAGACTTTGGGCATGGCACAACAAATGTATCAGTTATTAGTGTCATGGTTATCACATGGCCAACAATTGCTACATAATTTATCCAATGAACAATACAATCAGCATATGAGAGACTTTGGTGGTCACGCAATTGTTTGGTTTCAACGGGCATTGGAACAAATTCAGTATCAATATTATTGTGCACAAATCAACTCAAAAGGATTATATAAACAACTGGGAAGTGTGTGCTCTGGTGAAGGTAAAAATGATTCTTTCACCTATCATTTGTTCTGATGGTAATACAAAATTTTATATGGTGAAATTTTCAGTTACAAAACGAGATGTAGCATTCTGTGTAGTAGGTATAACTATTGGTAGTTTTGTCGGCTACAGTATTGGCCTGAATTCACGACAAAAAGCGAAATGTGTTCAATACATGAAAGCTATTATCTGCCACCATTATATTGGTAACGAGGTACACTTGATTACGGACACGCTTATCTATTCCAGTGATTTCAATAGAATTCATTCAGAATATCATAATATAAATTCCAGGGTGTATCAATGATCGACGATGCAGAAATGCCAACCCTACGACGATCGAACGAATTATTAATTCAAGTTAAAGCAGCATCAGTGAACATAGTTGATACCAAAATCTGCTTGGGGTACTCGAAGACTTATAGAAGACTATTGAATTCTGGCGTGAGTGTTCGCCGATTAAGAATAGATTGACAATATTCATTAATATTCTAGTGTATAATTTGCATTTAGCAACAGAAAGAGTTGCCCGTGGTGTTAGGACGTGACTGCGCTGGCATCGTTGTCGATATCGGCCAAAATGTAGTTAGTTACGATGTTGGCGACGAAGTTTTCTTGGCTATTCCATCGTGGGCACCCGGTACTATGGCGGAATATTTAGTCGTGACTGAGAATCAAATTGCTAAGAGGCCGAAGCTCATTTCATTTGAAGCATCAGCCTGTTTGCCGTACAATGGGTGCATAGCCTGGGACGCACTGGTGAATAGATCTGGTATTGAAGAGGGCAATGCCAAAGGAAAACGGTGAAATTTACTGACAGAGCTCATGATAAGTGAATAATCGAAATTAACAGTTCAAATGAAAGTACTTCAACCATTCAATTTTTCAGAGTTTTGGTGTATGGTGGCACGACACCAGTTGCATGCATTCTGATTCAATTGCTGAAATTATGGGGCGGCCATGTATCAACAGTATGTAAACTGGAGGCGGCGAAAGTGATTAGAGCACTGGGTGCTGACGACATCATCCCCCAAAACGATTGCGATGTCGTCAAAGAACTTGAACTTCATGAGAAATATCATGTAATTTTTTATACTGACGATCAACCAATTGATTGCCGTGTATTGAAGAGGCGATTAAAGCCTCATGGATCGTTTATCTGTACCACACCAGAATATTTGAAGTCAGATTCACTTGGTTTGTTGTCAGGAAGTATATTCGCTGGATGTGTGCGAATAAAACTCTTACTTCAATATATGTTTGGACGCCATGATTATCAGTGGAATGAAGGCGCAAAAATAAAATCTGAATATCTGGATATCTTACGAGAATTGGTTGATGCTGATCAGTTACAAAGTGTTGTTGGTGCAGCGTTTCGACCGAATCACATCGAACAAGCTTTGAATCATGTTTCGAGTTCGGACGCAATTGGTAGTACAATTATAAAGTTCCACTGACTGGTACTAATATGATGTTGGATTGGAACAAAAAGTTCCGATACTCTGAGTGTAGAATCGACGAGAATAAATGCAATGTACTTCTCAACTTTTATCTTCCACGACAAACAATGAAATGTTGATTTTATAGATATTGAATTACCGGATACAACATTTGATAGTAAATGATGTGATCGAATTTATTGAGAAAAAGTTTACAATCTATTTTACAGAATAAAGTGAAGGAATGGATTTTTCTTATCTAATTATTTTGTTACGCTACGAATACTTTAAACACGAAAATATATCAAAAAAATACATTTATAATATGCTCCATTTCTACTTAGGTTTTCCACGGAATTTACTGGCACCTGCAGTTTTCCCTCTTTTAGCCGGACCTTTCTTTTGCTCCATCTAAAATTCCCAAACGTATTGATTTCTGTTAATTCCACGAGGAAAATCTACCATAATAATTACATACCTTACGCTTGTTGGCTGTCGGACTAGATGTAACTTTGAAAAAGGAATCGAGCCGACCTTGTGTCGATGTATTTCGAGCTTTCATTAATTTTTTTGTACCATTTCTAATTCTGTCTTCAGCGAACTGCTTTTCACCACAGAGGAAATTTACTAAACCCTCTTCGTCAGGTTCATTCCACTTTAGTTCAATCTCATCAGCATTCATAATTTCTGGATTAGTGAATAAAACTCTGGCTTCCTTATAATTCCAATTTTCAGGTGGAGTATATTTTTTTGTATCCAAATTCTCGAGAATTTTCTCCAATGAATGATAACTTTTAATTAATTCAACCGCTCTTTTCGGTCCAATACCTTTGATACTACCAGTATAATCACATCCCAACAATATACACAAATCAGTGAATTCATCGGGAGATAGTTCCATATCAGCTAAAACTCTGTCATAATGAATTTCTTGTACAGGCATTTTTCTAGCTTCACTGAAAGTCAGGCGACGTAACAAAACATTGCTTCCAAACGTGAGAGCATCCATATCTTCAGTGGCCGCAGCAAATACTTTTCCAGCCTTCACCATTGCTGCGCACTGAGCTTCAGCTTCACATGGTGCCTATCAGATAACGAATACAATCGATTATTCATATCGACGAATCATCTAGTCTAATGGGTCATGAAATTGAATTTCTCCCCGTTGTTTCAACCTGACGTGTCTCCCAACATCTACCATATATGCATGGATGATTCCAAAAAAACCAATAACGAGAACCATGAATCTCGATTTGACTAAAGACTGTCTCAAACTACCTTCCCTGGCTATTCTAATGTCACCATCAGTCGTGACCATTATGATTATAAGAGGGGAGAAACGTAACATGATTCCAGATCAATATGAACGGAACTACGCGACTGCTACAACGAATAATATCTGGTGGAATTATATTCTACCCCTATTCTTGTGCTGCTGTTTGAGATTGCCATCATATAAACACTTTCCCACAATGGATCCAGCGAACATCATCTCCTATTCCCACAGTTTATTCCAATACTCAGCATTGGAATATTTTTCATTTAGATGAAATAATACAAGAAAGATGTACTTACATTGATGAAAGGAATTCCCATGAGAGTTAATAGTTGTTTGGCTTCTTCAGCGTGATGAGTCGTTACTTTGACAAGTCGTCGATTGAATTTATCAACATCTTCAGCATTACCAGCTTCTTCAGCAGCTTCCAATGCTTTTTGTGCTTCTTCCCTTTTTTCAGCACGTTTTGCCAACTCACCACCTTTCAAATTTGGTGGCTTCCCATCAAATACGTAGACTGGTTTCACTCCATTTTCCACAAGCCTTATGGTTCTATAGAACATACCCATTAAATGACTTGTAGTCTCGCCATCAGCAGAAGTTAATTGTGAACCTTCACTTCGTACAGCAATCAAAAATTGATACAAACACATAGACGCATCTATAGCAACTTTCCGACCTGTAATACAAAAGCAGTTAGCTCATGATGTTGAATGTGGACCTCATTGATATAACTGTGCCGAACACGTTGTATTTTCATTCACCAAAATAATGTTTGAGTTGCTGTTCTTTGATAGCTGATGGTGCTAAATCAGCAATAACTTTTGAAAGCCCTGTAATACCCATCGCTATAATTATCACTAATTTTGACACAATAAATGAGACATAAATAATTCAGAAGAGGGTTGCACGCTTGTATGAAGACTAAATGAACATCTGATGAACGCCGACCACTATGCATCGGCTTTTCCCGCCACTAGCAGATATTTTGGTCTTATACACTGGTTCATACATACATATACATATATATATATATATCAGCGTCCTCTGGGTCAAATTATTATATGTAAATCCCATTCCCTTCTCCGAATTCAAATAGAATTTCAGGTTATCCAATTCATTACAAATGAAGTAAAAGGTCTATCAAACTTGATGCTGTGTCCAGACTATTCGTGAAGAATAAATTTTTAAAATTGTCTCATATCTATAAATGCATTTTGGAATTGATAATATCCATCGCAACATAGTTTAGTCACATATGGTAATGCAGTGCTCAGAAAAGAAATGTGAGCGCCCAAGCCGCGATTATAGGCCAATTTGAAACTGGATGTAATTCCTTATAATAGGGACGACATATTGAAAACAAATTTCATAGATCATATTTTGATGAACACCCAAAGTGTAATAGTGCCGCAACATATTTTTTTTCTCTCTCTTCTATACACATTCGGGATTCGCAATTGAATCTCTACCCTTTTATTAGATTGAGTGTTCGAAATCAGCCACGTGTGTAGTGATCCTAACCTGAATAGAGCCTGGATGAGGCGCCAATATCTTTGTTATTGATAAGAACTAGTGCTATAGCCAATCGGGAATAGCCGTAGCCGGACATACGCAAATGTACTGTATTGGGTTCAACCAATCAACGTTATGAATGTTCGGCATCAAAATGGCGTCGCCCATGTGTTCATCCACATGATATCATAGTGATGTACACGGTAAAATGAGCGACTTGATTAAAACAATTGACGAAGATGAAGAAGTGCAAAATTTCTCGGAGAATTCTGACGAGGAAGATGATTTTCAACCTCGAAAGCAAAAAAAATCAGAGAAAAAAGACTTTGACAGTGGTTTCAAGTTCATGAGCGATGCAGCTGAATATAATCAAGACACGTGGAATGATTTGAGTAAATACATCAAGAAAAAAGTGAAATCAAGGCTCGATGATAAAATAAAAAAAGTTCGTCGGGAGCAGGGCACAGAATCAGAACCAATCAAAGTGGAAAATGGAAACAGTAGCGATGAAGAGACTGGTATTTGTCTTTCAGACGATGATCTGAAGAAAGATGCATTCAAAACGAAGGAAAAAAAACGTAAGAAAAAAAAGAAAGATGTAGAGGAGGAAGAAACTATGAAATTTGAGGAAAGTGCAGATGCGGATGCTCACGCCTCCTTCTATCAAATGAATTTGTCTCGACCATTGTTAAAAGCAATTGGTGCAATGAATTTTGTACATCCAACACCAATTCAGGCAGCAACAATTCCAGTTGCACTGATGGGACGTGACATTTGTGGTTGTGCTGCAACTGGCACAGGAAAAACTGCTGCCTATATGTTACCAACATTGGAACGACTTCTCTATAGGCCTGCTGATGGTGCAGCTATCACACGAGTTCTGGTTCTTGTGCCAACTCGTGAATTGGGTGTACAAGTTTATCAAGTAGCAAAACAATTGAGTCAATTCACAACGGTTGAAATTGGTTTATCGGTTGGTGGTCTCGATTTGAAAATTCAAGAAAGTGTTTTGAGAAAAAATCCGGACATTGTTATAGCAACACCTGGTCGTTTGATTGACCATTTGAAAAATACACCAACTTTTTCACTCGAAAGCATTGAAGTCTTGATTTTAGATGAAGCTGATCGGATGCTAGACGAGTATTTTGCTGAACAAATGAAACACATCGTGAAACAATGTGCAAGAAGTCGTCAAACAATTTTATTTTCAGCTACAATGACTGAAGAAGTTAAAGACCTCGCAGCAGTATCATTGGATAAACCTGTGAGGGTTTTCGTTGATAGTAATCACGATGTGGCATTCAATTTGAGACAAGAATTCGTGAGAATACGTGCAGATCGTGAGGGTGATCGTGAAGCTATTTTGGCGGGACTTATTTGCCGTACATTTCATGACCACACAATGGTATTCGTTCAAACGAAGAAACAAGCACATCGATTGCATATATTGTTAGGATTGTTAGGCGTTGCTGTTGGAGAACTACATGGAAATCTTACACAACCTCAGCGTTTAGAGAATTTGCGAAAATTCAAAGATGAAGAGATTGATGTTTTGCTAGCTACTGATGTCGCTGCTAGAGGATTAGATATCAGTGGTGTTAAAACTGTGATCAATTTTGTAATGCCACCTACACTCCAGCATTACATTCATCGGGTAGGGCGTACTGCACGCGCAGGACGTGTCGGTGTATCAGTTTCTTTATGTGGAGAGCAAGAACGATCTTTAGTAAAGGATATTATAAAAAAAGCCAAAAATCCGGTAAAAAGTCGTGTCATCCCAACGGATATTATTCAGAAGTATTATCAAAAATTGAAAGATCTAGAATCTGATGTCGAGAGGATTCTTCAAGAGGAGAGGAATGAAAAAGAAATTGCAAAAATAGAAAATCAAGCTAATAAGGCTGAGAAATTACTCCAAGATGAAACTAAAAATGATAGGAGTTGGTTCCAAACTACTAGAGAAAGGCAAATGGAGAAAGATAAGTTGAAATTGACAGAAAAAGCGAAGAGAGTAAAAGCCAAGAAAGAACATGATGGCCCGCCTAGCAATTTAGTTCAAGAAAAGGTTAACAAATCAAAGAAAAAGAATGAACCAAAATTGGATCCAGCTGAAGTTCGCGCTAACAAGGAATTGGAGAAAGTTGCAGCGTATCAGGCGCGACTTGCGAAAAAGAGCAAAAAATTGAAGAGAATTCGGACAGTTGTTGATGACGATAATAACAAGCGACATCTCAACATGAGTGGTAATTAAAACTTATTGCATGCAGCAGCAATTTTGTCCAACCTTTTTGTCTTTCACCTGTACCATAGCTATAGAATTCACATATTCTTTTGTTCCAGGACCTAATAAACGGAAAAAGTCTTCTTTCGCCAATGATCTTACCGACACGAGCCAGAAAGGAGTCAAACGAATGCGCTACGAGTAAGTATAAATCATGTGAAATAATTAAATGTAACGAACGTTGATGGAAATTAATGAAAATAATTTTTTCATTCCAGTGCAAATGCAAAACAAAATTCAAAAGCTGGAAAGTTCAATCGGAAATCTGGTCCCAAACGAGGTGGACCGAATAAAACGAAGAAACGATAAAATTTTTATTCGATTAGACCGAACCAAAAACCAATAAAATTTTTCTGAACAAATCTATTAATTTGTTTTTTCTTTTATTATAGAACCAATACAATACTTCACTTGCGTCCCGGATTGACAGATAGGTAGTATTATCATTATCTGCTTGTTTGCGTTTATGTTTGACAGATTTAATCTATTCACAGAAATTACAGTGATTGTTTTCTTTATGAATTAATTTTATTTTCGTCAAGTTAAAAAAACGTTAATGTATATTAGAATCACACATGGATAGAGGTGGAACATCGTGAAAAATGCATGCCATTAATTTATTTTTCATCCAGCACTTTGTTCTATAACGAAGTTTTCACTTACTCTACCAATTACATATACGCATAATGAAAAAACTACACTGTAACATCGGTGAAGAGATAATAAGTGAGTAATTTCTTTTTTCCTCCCTCTATGTTTATCATATGTAAATGTCATTATTTCACGCGACCATGAACATACATTCAATAATTCATTCATACACACCAAATTGTTCTCACATAATTTTAATATTATTTATTACCTAGTACTCAATATGATATTTAAGAAACAAAACGTAAGACCTAGGCCCGTGCAAGGTGAACTCAAATGCATTCAACTTTGTCGCAAAATCATCCATCAACTTCATATCCTCATGCCGGCTTTCTAAAATTGATGGTTCAATTTTTAATTCTGTTAATGCGAAAAAATTAGTTTTGCAATAATCAATCAATGACATATAACGAAGAGCAAAGGAAACTTGAAAACCCGTTCTTTAGATTATTTTTTGATATTCTGAAGATGTTGGCGGAATATGCAATGTGTGATAGCCTGACAGTATCAATGGCAGAATAAAATTCAAGGAAATGGATTGGTAACAAAAAAAATCAATTTCTCCCACATCAAAAATTAACTGTAACTCCAAAATGTTTGGTTCAGTCATGTTGACCTCTATATCATTGTTGAATCGTCACAAGATTATGAAAGAAATTGTGACGACCAAGAGCCGTAGAAGTATTGAATTTTCCGAATGTTTTCTCTTGTTTTTTCGTTCCGTTATTTTCATGAATGAATAATGTTTAAAAAAATTACCTCATCAGAAGAAATAATACGAAATATTGTAAAAAATGAGATTACGGAAGAAGAAGAATGTAAAATGAGTCGGATAGAACGATGAGGAAAAAGAAAGCAACGAATGTTGTAACAAGTAACAAAGGAGGTTGATGCTGGGCTAAGTAATTGTGAGGTGCTGAATTCATACCTCTACTTATCCATGCATCAACTAATACGCGCGAGCGAAGTTGAAAAGCCGAGCATTTTACGTAGTGTCTCGAACACTGAAAAGTTACATCAACCTCGAATTGTTGTCCGCATATACATAAATGTTCATACATTCAATGACAATATAGCGATAGTAAATATCAAAAAGAAGAATGAAACAGAAAACAAAACAAAAATGTGGATATCAATCAAAATCTGTCAATACATTGAGATTGTGTGTACCATTAACAGCTTATGTTCTAGGAATACGCGAACGACTTATGTATATTAATTGTTGTACATAACCAAAATATTCTGTTATTCAATTTGTGTCGTGTGAAAGTGTCTGTATGTTTTTGTCTTCCTTTTTTTGAGGTTTTTCGCGATATATATGCAGCCTCCAAGCCATCTTCATAAACGCACACCTTTCATGATCCAATAATATTCATGGTACAATTATTTACTCAGTTTCTCGGATTCCCTAGCTCTCTTAGACGGTGGCTCTTCAATCTGAAATGCAAAATTTAACATTAATCACTTTCCTAGCAACGAAAGAATGCAATTTCGTATACTCACCTCTTCTTCCATGCCTGGCAATTGAATCCTCGTTTCTGACGCTTCTGCAGGCTACGAAAAGAAAAAGATCATGATTATTCTCTACCTTATAGAGAACATTTTGGGACAAAAAACTTTTTTTTAGGACAGCATGTAATCCAAAAAGTACAATGAAATTCATCTATTCACTGCATTACCTGGGCATCAATACATTCCATTTCTCCAATTTGCAGCTTGAAAAATTAAATTGGCTCTGCTTAAGAGTGTCTCATAGTAGTTTTACAAACGCTCAAGCAAAGAATTGACAAATTCACATATACTACATGAATAATAAATGAAAATTTTAATAACTTACCCTTGCATCAGTTTCATTCGGACCAATTCCAACTTCCTTTTGTTGTTTTCCTTTTGTCCTTCGGCCACCTCTTTCGTTGACACCATGTGTAATCAAATGCGAGCCTTTGCCTTTAGGACTCGTCATATTTATCTGCATCTCTACCGGAAGATAATTCGCAGCGTTTGTTACTAATTCATCAGCACGTTTGAAATACATTGTCGGAATTCTTGTTTCACTCGGAAATTCTTTCATATCAAAATTTGTCGTTTTCTTATAGATAACATTCATTGCGAGATCACAAACTGCCCACAATTTATAATTCATATTATCATCATCAGGCCTCAGAGCATCTTTGTGTGTTTTCATACGTTCCACAAGATTTTTGTAAAATCCATAGCAGTAGTATTCATTTTTCGTGATCAATGGTTCCAGAATGAACCAAAGACACTGTTCAATCATTTTGAGCTGATTGATATCCATATGATCAGTGAATTCTGGATCGTGCGCCAAAATTGGAACTGCAAATACTAACATATAGTCAGGCAAAATATGTGGCAACTGTCC
This sequence comes from Meteorus colon, assembly GCA_030523085.1. NCBI lineage: Eukaryota > Metazoa > Arthropoda > Insecta > Hymenoptera > Braconidae > Meteorus > Meteorus colon. The sequence goes on from JAPYZH010000402.1 coordinate 11,246, forward strand.
CATGGCGCGCTCAACAGTACCGAGTGATAAAGCTTTCACATAATCTCTTCTTCTGTTAATATCTGTTTGCATATAAGTTCTTAACAGACATTTCTGCTTTTTATCTTGTTCTTTACCCGCCAATGCATAATACCCCATGAAATCCAATGGTAAACATTTATTTGGGATGCCAGTACCAAGACCACGATGTAATTTGGTACTAAATGCTTCTCTCACTTCTTTCACATCATCCACCATCAATTGCGATAAATTATAAAATTGTTCAGCTGTGAATTGATCACCAACACCCTTCTGTTCACAAATTTTCAACATGGAACATCCAGCTTGCAAACGAAGCCAGCTCATCTCAGCACGACTAAGACGATTTTGCTGCAATAAATCTCCCTTATTGACGACGAAAGCATTTAACATTCGGAAAGTTTTCTGGGCTGATACGTTATCTGTTTTCAAGCCCAATAACCAACGAGCCATACATTTCAATCCCTCCAAACGACAACGTGTTTCCTCAGGAAGTTGATCTTCTGCACACCAATCCCCTTCAATCATATCCGCAGTCGATTCACTATTTTCTTTTACCAATAATTCTTTAACAATCTTTCGTGACACCATATTTTTTATTTGTACATGATATTTGTCGGGCAAATTGTAGGCAATATGTCCTAATGTTACAATGGATGTACGATAATTCTCCGACGTTGGTGTCAGCGTTGTTTTGATTCTTTCGATAATTTCTGGAAATATTGTATCATGAATGTTAGTCATGTTAACAAATAAACAGCGAATCGCTTGTTTAGCCTGCTTTGGTGTTCCAGTGAGCGCAAAATTTTTGCATATCGGTGCCATAATATTCATTATGTCCGGTGCCACATCACAAAGTGGTTTGTACTTTCCCAGGAACGTGAATATTGACAATACCAATGCACCTACCATCTCGTCTTCCGATTGTAAAAGATCCACCAATTGCATGAGAATATCATTATGGAGAAAATGTGGACCGAAAACGAATGATAATATGACCAATAGCCTCAAACCTTTCTCGCCGGCATTATTTGGATTCAGACCAACTTCTTCGATAACGTTTCCACCCTTCAGACAATCTTGAACGTACCCAATCAATATTCTTATTGCTTCCTCGTCAATTGTCACTGAACTTACGCGCTCTAATAACATTTTTATGGTATTATAGTAAAGATTCGTCATAACCGGCTGCCCCAATTTTTTCAATACTGCTGTGATTGTGTCGGCACACTCTTTACACGATACATTTGGTTGAACAATAGTTTCCATTCCTTGTAAAAGATTAGGATCTTTCTTCATGTGAGTACTGAACTTTTGTAAAAATTCCATTACTTTCATAGGGTCCGGTAAGAAACGTGATATTTGGAGTACTTTGCTCATCAATTCAGTATTCGCATCTGGTTTTTTCACAATTTCCAGCCATTCAACTACTGCTCTTCTCACGGCCAATTGATGTTTCTGCAATTCCACAAACGCCTTTGAAGCATGATCATCGATAGTTCCAAGGAGATGATACAGTTTCTTCATTTTTTCTTCGGCTGGCAACTGATATGGTACAAGACAAGTGTTGAGAAGTCTCTCAACTAAAAGTCTGTCCTCCATTCCAGTCATATAATAACCGTGTAATATTTTGTCTTTTATCCATGTTACTGCTTTTTTTGTAGCTTGTGGCACATCAGCATCGTTCAAATGCTTCTTGTAGATCATCGCCAAACCAGACATTGCCTCTTTCCGAATCTTAAATTTTTTATCCAGTGTCCTTTCCTTAACGAATTCCAATAAATCTTCACTGTCAGATACCACTTCAAAATCTCGACGAGCTGTAGAAACAATCGCCATGACGACTTCATAACGCACATTCTCATCTGCGTCATGTTGTCGCATCTTCAGTGTATCTGTTATATCTTTCCTCAATTCCGGATGGTTGAGTAAGAAATGCATTGAATATTGTACGCACTTTATTCGTATTGAAACACTTATATCATTGAAACGTCCTAAAAATGCGCGCCACAGTTGTGTATGTTGGCTAGCCAACTGTGATCCTTTCTCTGAAAACATTCGTGCTAATAATGCAACGGCATTTAAACGTTCAGTTTCTGATGATGATTTCAATTTACATTCCAACTGTGGAAGTACTGACAGCAGGATACTTGGGCATATATGATTCAGTTCATAAATAAGATCGTAAACCTTTTTACATATCTGCAAACCCTTTTCTTCTTTCCCGAGAATCAATACGTGATTGAAGAATGCTTGTATGTAGGGTTCCAATGTATCACTACATTTTATAACTAATTCCTTAGCAAGCCAATAAGCATTCTTTTTGTGTGTTTTATTCGGATCGACAATATTCATCAAAATGATATCCAGCAATTCATTACTTACAGTGTCGGATTCGGTGATTAATGGGCACAATACCTCCAGCATGAAACTCTTCACCTTTCCCGAGTGCTCATCATTAACTATTTTGAACATGAGTGAGAATAATGCACAAAAAATCTCTTGGCAATCCTCCAGTTCGAAGCACATGTTGAATGATTTGACGTATGCCAAATTTTCAAGTAAATAAAAATATCTTTTGAATGCAGGATCTTTAGGATCCTTCAATCCAGCTAATTGCTTGATAAGAAATAGGAAAATGCCCTTCACTTGCTCTGCATCTTTGTATGGTGCTTCTGGTGCGTAAACTCTCAACACGTCTGCTATACAGCAAGCTATCAATAATTGTACATCTTTGCTCGAATGGCCCAAAAAATGCTCATCCGCAAGATGCAGTGCCAAAGGAATGTATTGTTGATAAGCTCCTTCATCCTGACCCATCGCTTGCAATGTATGGGCGAGCGTCTAAACAATCACAATAATTCATGTGTTATTTCGCATCTATCAAAGTATTAAAAATAAAATTTTTTTTAGATAAAATAACGACAGTACCTTCAATCTTCTGATTAATTCATCGGCACCCAAATCTTCCGTCACTGACCTACACCCTGCAGGATATATTATCTCAGACATTGTGCCTGATTGTCTTCTGCTTGTATTTCAGTACTTTCTCTACGTCACAATTCAACTAGAACACCATCCAAATTCTGTAAGATAAATTACACACTGTTCAATCAGTTGGTCTTTCCAATCACATCTTACAAATAATTACAATTCAGAGTTATTCCTTGTGCTATAAGGAATTATTGAGGAATAATCGCATGAAGAATCATATCGTGTGCTGTTAATTTTCCAGGTTATGTCGATCAATGCGCACGTATACAATGGCTGCGTTTCATTTGGACGCTCATGCACTGTGAGCGCTGACGCTTTTGAGCGCCATTTTCAAGCGGTTCATTTAGTTTCGGGCGCTCACACTCACGCCCAGAAAAAACGTATCTATAGATGTGTTGCAAAAAAAACACGGTGAATAGATGGAAGGTGCAGCTGCACTACGTTTCCCGTTATTTTATATATTCTCAAACATGAAAACAATCTACATGAGAATGACATCGATGGGTTTCATCGTCTCATAATTCAAATATTAATCAAAAGAGCTTATATCAGCCTATTATGATAAGCAATGAAAATGACTACATCTGGTTACATCTTTCATAACAAAGAATTTATTCCTAATCGGATTGTGTCTTGTAGCGTAACAATAATTTCATCATTTGGATTCATTCTTAGATAATGTTCCGCACAATTTACGTTCGCTCAAGTAATCGAGAGTTCGTACGCATTTTACGCATTCGCTTCTATACTCCACGTAAATAAGCGTTTATCAGTACTCATGAACCGGGGCTATGACGTCATCAATGATGTCATGACAGCGTTGTTAGCGCTGCCATCGCTAAAAAAAAATGGAACAAGCAACGCTTAGAAACGTTCGTTGCGCGTGAGCGTCTGAACTCTGAATGAAACGCAACCACTGTTTATTGTAAACAAATTTATTGGATGCATGTTGCAGTAATGAATAATAAACAATCATATATGATGCTAAGTTTTATAGATACAGGAAACAATTACCTCTGGATATGCATAAAGTGTCGGTAGCACAGTGGTGTGGAGCGCGGACTCACGTATGTGAGGTTTGAGGTTCAAATCCTGCCATGTAACCACTTTAAAGACAAAAAAAGAGAACAAAATTTCCATTTATCTGACTGCTTTCATGGTAAAAAAAAGCATCATAATAAAACGCACATATTGATGTGTGAAATAAAACCGACAATGGCAAACCACCCCCATCAATTGTAACAAATGAGTCGTTGTATGTTTTGATTATGATCGCTCTGACAAGAGCATGGCGGCGAAGGAAAAAAATTCATCAAAACCGCCAGGGCCTACATTCAAAGCCATCAATGGAGCAAATATAACTGTCAAGAACACACTGCACTGACTGAGTTTGTTGCTACTGCGATTGGATATTTTCAATTTTGTCATTCAAACATTAATATATATAGAGTTAGTCGTAGTATTATTTGGATTACGTGTGGGTTTAGCATGGTTGAAAAGTCCAAAACATCGAAAACCAGATTAATGAATGTATTTTACAAATGTTTGTACATTAACATCCGACTGTATTCTGAGAGAGGCATGTGGCGCCCTCGTACATTGCGACGACTTTCCGTATTCGTCGACGGTTGCTCGGTCGGTAGGTGAAGATAATTACAGAAATTCGAACGTTACATAACCTTTGATGTAAATGCTTCATGCCAATTTTTGATGTTATTGAGATGATAGATCAATTTAACAAAGATTTTCCATGCTCGTATTCTAAGTTAGAATTTCATTTATAACTGCTAGAATATTAGTATTGGTATATTGCAAAACCCTGGACAATAAATGCAATGTTAATTACAATGATTTGTAACAGTAATGAGTCAATTACTCAGTATTCAAATATTGGCGGTCATCACATCGTACCGGAAATAACGAATATGAACTTGAGTCGGATCCGGTGTCGGCCAGATTCCCTCCTTTCATGCGTTGCTTGACTCTTTTACGTCCCGACACGTGCACGATCGTATATCCTGGTTCAGCGCTGATCAGTTTCCCTACATCTAATTGGTTATCTCGACCAGGAAATATTAATCATGGTAAGTAATTTTCATATAATTCATCTAGTTAATTTAGAGACATCACAATTTATTTTATATAATTTATATGGAACTTTGATAGTTAATATTTCCTAAGTAGAGGTTAGGATGATTGAAGTTTGTGTCGAATGATTGTTGGGCATATTTTTTTGAAGCGTATTGAGTTACTCCAATACGTGATAGTCTTCAGAATTATATCTCTTGCATCATGTATATCACTATCGTCATTTTTTTCTATTCTAGGCAAGTCTAAAAACCGACAATCCTGAAAAACCAGGAACTGAAGTTGCATCTGTCCATCGTATCCGAATTACCCTGACTTCACGTATGGTGCGATCACTCGAGAAAGGTTTGTAGACTATTAATTTTTTTATTTAATTCGCGGATGCATCATTATTATCTACACAAATACAATGAATGTTCCATGAAATATTTTAGTATGTGCCGAGCTGATCAGAGGGGCCAAGAACCTGAAATTGAGGGTGAAAGGACCAGTCCGTATGCCAACCAAAATCCTTCGGATTACCACACGAAAAACACCTTGTGGTGAAGGTTCAAAAACTTGGGATCGTTTCCAGATGAGGATACACAAGAGAGTTATCGATCTTTACTCGCCTTCAGAAATCGTGAAACAGATTACAAGTATCTCAATTGAACCTGGTGTAGAGGTAGAGGTAACCATTGCTAACGATTAAACAATGGTAGAAATCCATCAACAATTTGAATAAAAATTGAAAACTGAATCTATAAACAATGTCTCATTTATTACGTTTGTCCCACTCTGAAACTGTATTTGGAAAGGAGCTACATAAAAACTAAGAAATACTGATGAAACAAACACGTGTCACGGGCATCTATTTTTATTTGTAAAATTTCAATATATAATGATGGTCAATTATTTCTTCTGGCACAAAAAAATGTGTCAATTCTTGATTTATCTGTATGAGTTGACAAATAGTTTGGGCTCAATCTTCCTCTTGAGATTCGTTGCCTGGTTTGTGATTTTCGCCTTCATCTTCACCACCGCTAAAATCGCCCATTCCCTCAACTTCTTCTTCATCATCATCACCAGCAACTTCAGCATTTTCCATCTCTGCACGTTCCATTTGTCTTGCAAGTTCTGCTTCATCCGTAGCCGTAACAACTTTGGGCTAAAAGAAATAATTTTTACCATCAAATCCACTTTCAAATAATAACAGACACGAAAAATAGAGTTTCTTACCGCCATTTGGATATCGAATACACCTCCAAGAGACGTAATTTTTTCTCTTATCACTTCAATAGCATCATTCAACGCTTTCAAACCATCAGTTTTTTCTGGAGTCGAGGTAGTCATGACATACAGTGGAGGTGCTATCAGATTTATTTTGATCGGAAGTTCTTCTGTTGATAAAGCTAAGCCAGCTTTCAGTGCTGCTTTAACCGCATCAATGCCTTCATACCCGTAGCAAGCCACTTCAACATCAGCACGAATTTTTACCGCTTGTGACGTGAGTTTGCGTTTGATATTATTCAACAGAACCTCTTTAGTTTGATCATCGAGCCCACATTCTGCAAGTATGGATGGATCCCTGAAAGAATTTTCAACTAATTATAATCATCTGCATGAAGGACAACTTTACAACTAATAATCCATCCAGAACTTACAACACTGCTTGTTTGAAGAAATCATACGCAGATGCCTTCTGTTTCTTATATTTGTCTTCAAAATACCATGCTGTTTTTTTATATAAGTCCTCCAACTGTTCATCATTATCATAATGTAAGAGTTCGGCAACATGTCTCAAAATTGAATTTACAGCTTTTGCCTTTGCATACCTCTCTGTACATTTCTCAACATCTTCAGCTGACACACGACGTTTACTCAAGTCAATGTAACCTACCGAAAATGACGAGACGTGAAAAACTCAAGGATTTAATAATAAATTAAAAAAGAAATGAACTAAAAATAACATACCCTTTTCTTTGTCGACACGAATGACAACAACGGGCTCTGTTTTTCCTACTCTGATGAGTTTGTTAATTGATCTTATACGTCTCCTGGACAATTCAGAAAGCAATATCATGCCTTCTATATTATTATATTCCAATAAATGTACATATGCGCCCATTTCGGCGATACTTCGCACATTAACCATAACGACATCTTCAACTTCAGGATATTTCTCCTTGTAAAAACGACACGACAACACCATTTTTGTTAGAAACCAATATCAAAAATTATGATAGAACAATGCTGCCTGCAATATTCAAGCTGTCGTATTTTGAGGTTAGCTTGGCCACACCGGGGCACATTGGTCACAAGATATATCGATTATTATCTAGATGTAATTTGACTTCGATTAATCGATTGTCGAATTGTTTCACAAGATTGAATCAAATCAATCGCCGTATTAACAATCGTCCAACATTTGATAACGAATTTTATGCAATCGATTCGCTGATCTGCAAAATGGATTATAGAATACCGTTTAATTGAATTCTGTGCTCAAATAATACATATAGTTATTGAATTTCTGAACAAACTCAATCTTCTGCTGAAGATACTTTAATTTTCATAAGTGGCGCGTTCAACGTCTTTCAAAAATCGCACATCGTGTTCGTTTCTTTGAATTCATGGAACTTGCGAGGAATCGTCAGTTCATATTAATGCTCCCCATATTAATTTTCACACATATTCATATATATATATACAGTACAGTTCCTAAATTGAAAAAAATATCATTTATTTCTCCAAGTCGATCGTGAGAGAGAGTTTTATCGATTGACGTTAACTTCAGATGTCATTATGAAGTCATTCAACTGATTTCATGATGAAGTTGCTGATTCATTAGAATTATTTTGTATTATATATGGTGTATATGCTCATTTCCCATTTCGCATTTATAATGTGATCAAATCAATGAATTTACGTTCGATATGTAATAATGAATGAACATTTTTGAATTTTATTTTCACATAATACTTATGATCGGGTTCGAAGGTGACGATTTTTTATGTTGGTCACCCTTCTATCAATTCCAATGGCGCAGCTGATAAATGTGCTGATTGGAGGGGGTATCAAGAGAGGGGGAACACTTCAATGACAATCTCGTTTTCGTGGTCAACATTGTCGGGGTATCACAGAAGTTTCGATGTCAATTGCAGGTTAGAAACGTAACGAAGTGTTCAGGGTGGAACGAAAAGCTTATACAGTAACATGACCCGATGAACGATCAAGTAAATTCTAATCACTGATAAATGCAAATACATAATTGTCATTTGATTTGTGTGCACGGACAGGGTGAATAGTGAGTCCGCGAAATCGAATCGTATCACCCATATTACAATGCCTCTTGTTGCAAGGAATTGTCCTCATATATGTAATCACGGTGACCTCACAATTATCGATGCTGTCTTTACACAAAACGACAAATTCATTCAATGCAGCGAGTGTGATAACTGCGGTCCGAATTTATGGCTATGTCTCTATCCTGGTTGTCGATTTGTTGGTTGCGCTGAAGATCATCTTGATCACAATACAATACATAACACGAAAAATCCATTGCATTGTACTCATATGAATCTGTCCACCAATAGAATTTGGTGTTATATTTGTAAGAAAGAAGTTTTAACAAGGCACATACCATCACCATCACTTTCACCAAGTCAAATAGATGTCAAACTAGGTGGGAATAAATTTTCTGGGGATATGACTGCAAACTTGGATTGTAAAGTTGAGGCAGATCTCAGTAGACTTCTGGTTGACAGGTAATGCAATTCAAAGATTGGTTTATACTACAATATATTTTCATTATTTTGTATACTCACTCTTTTTTTTCTCAATATAGCTTCTATACTCAGAATGAGCCTAGATTTGAGAGATATTTCCATGAAAAAAATGGAGACTCGCCAGATACTTCTGATTCCGAAGAGAGTAAGGATTTCTCGGGTAAGCCACGAGGTTTAGTTGGCCTACAAAATATTGGGAATACATGTTATATGAATGCCGCACTTCAGGCCCTATCCAATGTAGTGCCACTGACACAATACTTCCTTGATTGTGGCCACATGGTAAATTATATCGCGAAAGAGAGAAAACCCGGATTGAGTCTCAGCTATATGAATTTAGTGAAGGATATTTGGAATCGAAAAACAAGAGGTTACGTTGTTCCTAATGGGATTTTATCTGGAATCCGTGCAGTGAATCCAATGTTCCGTGGTTATCATCAGCACGATACACAAGAATTTTTACGGTGCTTTATGGATCAACTCCATGAAGAATTGAAAGAACGCGTTGAGGATGACAAAGAATTGGTACATAGTCTCAAGAGTCATGGTGAGCAATCGTCGGATGACGAGGAAACGGAAATGGATGGAAACGCGTCTAGTCAATCTGATGCTGAATATGAAACATGTGATTCAGGCGTGAGTGAACAAAGTTCGTTGAGTGACGAGGGTGAACGTGGTACGAAACGCCGTTATTCACGTGTATCACAATCAGAAAAATTGCGGAACAAGTTCACTACAACAAGGAGTATGAAAAAAACTGCTGATGAACAATTTTCACAACCACAAAGATCAATTCAAAATTCTCCAGCAAAACATCGTGCGAAAAAGTTATTGAAAACTCGCAGTATAATAAGCGATGTTTTTGATGGTAAACTACTCAGCAGCGTCCAATGTCTTACGTGTGATCGAGTATCGACACGGGTTGAAACCTTTCAAGACTTGTCTTTGCCCATTCCAAGCAGGGATCATATAGATATGTTGCATCAAGGTTCATTAACTCCACAGAAGGCTGGGCCATGTTCAGACGTTGTTTATGTGACAAACCAGTCTGGCTGGATTTCGTGGTTGGTGCAATGGATGCGTTCATGGTTTTGGGGACCAGTTGTCAGTCTTCACGATTGTCTTGCGGCGTTTTTCAGCGCTGATGAACTCAAAGGGGACAATGTTTATAGCTGTGAGAAGTGTAATAAATTACGTAATGGAATTAAATACTGCAAAGTCCTCGAGTTGCCTGAAGTGTTGTGTATACACTTAAAACGGTTCCGGCATGAGTTAATGTTCAGTTCAAAAATAGCAAATTATGTTTCGTTTCCACTCGATGACCTTGATATGCGTCCTTATTTACACAAAGATTGTATATCAAAAGTCGCCACCTACGATTTGATTTCAGTTATTTGTCATCATGGCACCGCAGGTGGTGGCCATTACACGTGCTACGCACTTAATGCTGATATAAATCAGTGGTTTGAGTTTGACGATCAGTGTGTTACCCAAGTGTCGCCCGAGACTGTAAAAAATTGCGAGGCATACGTGCTATTTTATAAAAAACGTTCACCAGAAATGTTACAATATCGGGATAAGACAATGGAATTAATGGAAATATCGTCACGTGAGCCGGAACTTCATTTTTTCGTATCAAAACAATGGATCAATCGTTTCAATACATTTTCGGAGCCTGGACCCATCGAAAATTATGATTTCCTCTGTCCACATGGTGGTGTTAACCCGATACGGGCGCCGTTTGTTAATAGACTATGTATGCCACTCCCTCAAATTGTGTGGGAATATTTGTATGACACATTCGGTGGTGGACCAGCATGTTCACATTTATATGAGTGTCCAGTTTGCGAAGAAAAATATATAACACTTCAAACACGAAGACAACATGAAATGGATATATTCCAACGTTACAATAACATAGAAAATCCTATGGCTATATATGCCGTTGCGATGTCGTGGCTTCGCCAATGGCAAAACTTTGTGAAAAATAAAGAAGCACAACCGCCGGGACCTATTGATAATGCATCCATTATCATCAATGTAAATGGCCAAAAAGATTTGAAACCAGGTAAATCCAATTTGTCTAGATCTTTCCGACTGTTTTCTATGTTAGTATACATTTTTTGTTCCATCAGGTTCTGATTGTGCCCAAGTATCAGAGGAAGTGTGGCAATTTTTCCTCAATATTTATGGCGGCGGGCCTGAATTAATGCTTTCATGTCAACGATCCACAACAATACAGCCAAATATATCTCTACATTCCACGTCAGCGCCAAATATGATGGATCAAAGCCCAAAGCAAATTCGTGTGCCAGCAAAAACGAACAAAGTAGCAATAACAAAAAGTACAGAAACAATATCACAGCAAGATAGTGCTATTGAAAGTCTTGCATCTGATAGTGAGTCGCTAAAGTCCCAGAGGGACGCATGCGGATAGAAACATCTTCGATATCGAATAACGGTCACAAGAAGTCTATATTCCGTTGCGATTTGTCCCAAACAAATTTTCTATACTACAAACGTCTCCAATAAAGGAAGAAAAAGTAAAATATTTAATTTATGTTATTCGCAAGATAACAAATGATGTAATAGAATTTTTAAACTAGTGAATTTATTTACGGGTTGTTGTTTCATAAAATGGGGGAGGAGGCTATGCATTTTTCTTTCTTCGGTAGAAAAACTTACGAGTATTATTATTATATAGACTTTAACTTTGAATTCCCTTTGGTCAACACTATTTTGTGCAATAATGAACCTCAGGCTTTGAAACGAATAAAAAAAATGTTAGAAACATAATACATGAGTTGTCCCTAGCGATGGACGCGTCAGAAATTGAATTGAGAGAAATTTGGGTCCATTTTTTGTAATATTTACTTGTTGGGTTATTATGATTATTCCCGGATGCAATTAATTCGCGGAGAAATATTAGATATATATGTACATTCATTTTTAATTCGTATGACATTTACATTTACACACCTTCATGTACAAATTATGCATTTTCCCAGGCTACGTGCACGCCTACTATTATTCCAAAGTCAGAATATACTTTCTCTCTTCTTTCACTCTTTCAATTAATATTTTTCTTATTGCATAAAAAATGAGAATCAAACAAAAATTGGAACCAAGCTTTTATGGCAACAATAAATAATCCAAAAATTGACTGATAACAGAATGTGCACGTGATAATTCACTGCGAATCAGAATTCATATCCCAGTTTTTAATGTTTTTCGTAATTTTAAGCCATTTCCCAAACAGTAAATTTATGACCCTGATTAAATTGAATAAGTGTTTGTACGCTGTTTTTCAATATACTTTGTTATTACACGCTCAATCATCGTTCCAATTTCAAGACAAAGTCATTAAGAGGGCGACATATGTATATATATTTACATACATCTACCCTATCTTACAATAGATCCAAATATGGAACGGTACATGAATTAAAGACAGAAAAATTCTCAAATATTTGGATCGGTTGAAAAATTGTAAATTAAAATGTCATGAGAATATCAGTCATTTCTTCAAAATGTAACATAGATGAACAGAATAAAGTTAATTTGGGTTCATTATTTATCCGAATAAATTTTCGACACAATTAATTTTATTCTTTTTACAACTTGATGTGAACAGCGTGAATTGGAGCAATCCTCGGTTCTGAAACCAAACGAGGGGGGTAATTTGTGTGTGATACATGATGCGCGCATGACACGAGCGGTGATTTCTCGTGTATGGACCACATTGATCGAGTCTTGCGCATTTCGGGTGGATGCTGGGGCCATTCTCATCCCAACCCCCAGACGCCGCCTCCAGTCAATGTCGCGATTAAAATTTTTGAATTAAATATCAAATAACTCCCGTTAGATTATAATTAGTCATGTGGGTTAATTACTAATGTGGCAATTTAGTATTTTGTCATAATTTATTTCATGAGAATCATAAGCAAAAGTGCCTGTAAAGTATCTAGGATAGGGGTCATATCGTAGTTCGAGCTGCAGAAGTCATCTTCAATTTACGTTTGGTAGCGATTCCTTTTATTTTAATCGCGGCATTATTAATTGAATCATCACCCAGCAGGTGAGTTTATTCGATCCAATACGAGACGAATTTTATGTTTTCTCTGAATAAAAATATATATAATAGTCATCTTTTTCTTCTTCATTGTAGAAGCAGAGCACAATGGCGAACTTCCGCGGATTTTTCGTTCCATCATTCAGTGCAACAGTGAGTGTGATGTGGGAAACATTGAAAGCTAAATGGCCAGAAAATAGCCCGTGTATGGAATTGATCAGAGGTCCTGGGCCAGGTCAACAGCGACCACCACCGACTGGTGATTTCAAATCATTTGGTGAAGGCGGTGATAATACTGAGATGTCTATGATGAATGGTGAGGAGGCGTTTGGGGGTCAAAGTAGCGGCGAGGGGATGGCCGAGGATTCCTTCAGTTACCAGCGCAATGGGTACATACAAATAAAATTGTCTAACACTTTTTACACTCCCCGGTGAATTCATTTGGAATTAATTTTTATTTTTCAGAGACAAAATGAGAGGTGGAAGTATGAGTAGTGGCGGATTCAGCGAGTACGACGATGGTGGTGGTGAATTTTCCACGGACGTGAAAATAAACGAATGGCAAGCTGCATGGAATGTTACTAATGCCATTCAGGTATGAATTTTTATCGATATAATATTCCTAGTCATTGTACAAAGCAATCTATATATTACGCTGCCCATGATATTGCGTCCACTTCAAGCTTTTCTTGATAGATTTTGAAATTCTCTACACGAGCGTTTTTTCATTTTTCTTCTATCTACAATTCATTATTCATTTATTTAGAAATTCTAAAAATTGCCAAATATTTGCCACTTACACACTCATATAATTCCCACATGCTTTGATACACTGGATTAAAGCGTTTTGACATCGCTAAGAGTTTTATGGGCAGCGTATTGTCTGATTGTTGCTCTGAGGTCATTTTATGACGCTATAAAAATATGTATCTTTATTACCTACCAGGGCATGTTCATTGTGTCACTACCATTTGCGGTTCTTCGTGGCGGCTATTGGGCCATCGCAGCAATGGTTGGTATCGCTCATATCTGTTGCTACACTGGGAAAATTCTGGTAGAGTGCCTTTACGAACTAGACACTACGACTGGGCAACGAGTTCGTGTACGCAACTCGTATGTAGCTATTGCGAAAGAATGTTTTGGACCAAGATGGGGTGCCAGAGCTGTTAATATAGCCCAAATAATAGAATTACTAATGACTTGTATACTATATGTCGTAGTATGCGGTGATTTAATGATCGGAACTTTTCCCGAGGGTGCGATAGATGCACGAAGTTGGATGATGCTCGTTGGAATATTTCTTATTCCACTTGGGTTTTTGAAATCATTACATTCTGTATCAGTTCTCAGCTTTTGGTGCACAATGTCACATATATTGATTAATGTGATTATTGTAGGATATTGCATTCTTGAAATTGGTGATTGGGGATGGTCTAAAGTGAAATGGTCCATTGATATGGAAACATTCCCAATTTCCTTAGGTGTTATCGTCTTCAGTTACACATCACATATTTTTCTCCCTACTCTAGAGGGAAATTTAACCGATCGCTCCAAATTTAATTGGATGCTTGATTGGAGTCACATCGCTGCTGCCCTGTTTAAATCTATATTTGGTTGGATATGTTTTTTGACCTTTCAAAATGATACACAGCAAGTCATTACAAATAATCTCCATTCAACTGGTTTCAAGGGATTAGTCAATATATTTTTAGTTATCAAGGCAGTATTGTCATATCCACTACCTTACTATGCTGCCTGTGAATTGTTAGAGCGTGCATTCCTCCGCGGTCGACCAAAGACTATTTTTCCAACAATTTGGACGGTAGATCGTGAATTGAAAGTGTGGGGCCTTGCGTGGAGACTTGGAGTTATCGTTTTCACTATTCTCTTGGCTATATTCATCCCACATTTTAGTATACTTATGGGATTCATTGGCTCATTTACTGGGACTATGTTGTCATTTATTTGGCCTTGCTATTTTCATTTAAAACTGAAAAGAAGTTCAATGGAATGGAGCGAAGTCGCGTATGACTGTTTCGTAATTTTCCTTGGTGTACTATTTGGTGTTATTGGAGTATACGATTCTGGAAAAGCTTTAATAAAAGCATTCGAAATAGGTCTCCCATTTTAAATTATTTCAAGGCGCGTGAACGAAAGGAAAATTATATTACTTTTTCGTAGCTTTACCATAACAACCATTACTATGAGTCTCAAGTGTGGAATGTTGTCTTCCGTGTTCGTCATATTTATCTTAAGATAATGATCAAGTGTCTTCCATGAATTATAATCAATGAGCGGATATGTCATTGTTGAAAGAAGCGGATAAATACAAAATAATGTTGCAGTATAACGTTCATGATGGTTACAATGAAATATACTGTGAGACTATATGAATGGGGGATTCAAAGTAACATACACAGCTAGCCGAATGCACAGGAAGCTATGAATGATAACGATAAGGATATCGAAGACTACAGTGAATTTTTTGTATGTGGGCTCGAATTTAATTTAAATATGGGATGAGATGTTTTTAAAGTGTGCGAAGTTATTTCAGCAAAAACGTTGACAAATAGAAATATCATTGAAATTCCAATCAATTCCTGTAGAGCTCTGCCGACAGTTAGCACCAGTATTGTAGATATTTTATCTTTTTCAAACCCAGTGGTAAATACGTAAACAATGCATCAACGACTGAAGAATAATAATGCTAAAGAAAAATATATGACAATACTACTATTGCATGTGACAATAGGCAGCGAAATGTAAGATCAATGTCTTCCAATGTCTTCCAATGTCTTCCAATAACTCACGAAAAAATATGGTATATATATTGATAATGATGATGATAAAAAAAAATTATGTACAAGAATATATAATATAAAACGTTGGCTAGGTTTTCGGATTTTATAAGTGTACTGACGAAAACGAACAAAAAACCAGTTATTAATAATTTATTGAAATTTAACAAAGTAATTAATCCAGATCAATAGAAGCACATAAAGGGATCGTTTAATTTTATGCTAGTGCGACATAGAAATCTAAATTTAAGAAAAAAGCGTATGTATACATATGTTCAATAAGTCGAAACTGATTACTGGAATTTTATTTTATGCTCATGGATCAATCCAATGTCTTCCATATGATCTCCAATGGGATGAATATCGTAGATCAAAGATTTAGTAATAAGAGTTAACTTGTAGGTATAAAAAAAATGCAAATCTATAATAGTGCAGAGTGTATAATATATTTCACATTCACTTTATTGATCATGTAATTTCATTTAATTTCTTCATGATAAACATGAATGAAGAATAAAGAAGAAATACGTTCCATGACGTGTTGAACATAGATAACTTGTATATCAAACACGCCAAAGGCATTGTATTAGAGACGCAAGATTTATTAAATGCATCAGCCACAACACAAGAGGCATAACTATAAATATCGTTTGTTGTATCATGATAATCAGAAATTTTTATTGTATGTTGTTGCTACGCAGTAGCTACACTTCCATATGCCACAATGAATATGTCATTGTCTTCCAATAATGTCTTCCAGAACATGACAAACGTTAATGTCAAGAAAATGATATCAATGAGCGTTATATTAAAATTATACCAAAATATATCGGAACAATGAGTCGAGGAGGGAAAAACATTATCATTGAATATGTATATGTGCATGTTGAAATGACGCAATAAGAAATAAACATTTATTTGTGAAAGGAATCCCTTCAGTTATGCATCACTATATTTACCTCCAATTTATGGTATCCATATCTGTGAACTAATGAACTATGTGGTGTTGTCTGGACACGAGTCCAACAAAATTATTTTGTAAGTATTAAAATTATATTATAAAAATGTGAATGATGTAACAGCCTTCTACTAAACGCTGAGAAGAATGGAAGTACATCGGAGAAATTTTACGTGATTGACATTCTATTCTATTTTCTATTTTTTCTTTCTTTCTTGTCTTCCTCTATTTCTTTTTGAACCGCGAAAAACCACAGTTTTATGGTCTAGTGAGGAAATGCGAATGCTTTCTCTGTCAATTAATGTCGAATTTAGAATCGATACATTTGCTTCGGTTACGCTCTAAAAATTGTTCATATAAATACACCTTTCAATTATGATACATCCATAGTGTAGCACTATCAGTCAAAATGAATGGGTTTCTGGTAAGAAATTTCATCTCCACTTCAGTCATATTTTTTTCTCGCTCTGATCATTCATAATTGAAATTCATTACAGACAATACTCTTTTTTATCACTGCGACGATTATATTCACGACAGTAGCAAATGCAAATGTCTCACACCGACGAAAAGCGATGAATGTCGAAGACGGTGAGAACGACAGTGCAGGTAATTATTTTTGATGAACAATGTGAGGAGAGCAATCAAAAGCTTTTTCTTGATAGATGTGCCACGCGTGAAAATCAGAGTTTTTCGTGGCTCAAGCCGCAATGGTTCGGACGGTCGGAACTTTGCTCCATGGGGATACTATGTATCCCAGCCCAACGACCCATAATGAGCCCGAGTCAGAAAATCGGCGTTTGGAATCAACCCTGATGCAATTCCTCATTATTCAATAATTGCTACGATGAATTGACCAACGCATAGAGTTATAATTCGAACTTGTCAAATATAATCCGATAAAATACAGAAACAGGACTGGATTGATGAACTCAATGTTACTTGAATAGTTATAATCAAATTCATATTATAATTTATATTAATCCCATAATTTCATTCACCGAATGTTCAAATGACCTGTGGAGAAATAAATTTGTGTGAATAACATGGTCGACGCCAAATATATAAGAGAATGCAAAATAGACTTAATGGAAACAATTCATACTTAGACGTAATTTCATCACCAGGAAGGTAGAATGGATTGCAAACCACATTGGAATAAGCAACATGCAGTTTCCTGAAGATCTGCGAAGAAATTTATATTAAAGCTATTTCACCCACCATTTCAACGTTGAGTATAAACAAGTTGAATATTCCAATGACACACAACATACCATTCTCACATCATTATCCCTGAATGAGGCATTTGACGATTGCAGCACTACCACAAATTTCACTTTGGTATTAGTTGCATACCCAAATCTGGAAGGTGAGAAAACATTAAAAAATAATCAATGAATCGTAAAATTTGTGGATCTTATAACGAAATTGAAAACTAACATTTTGTGCTCCTCTGTTGAATACAACATTCCCAGGAACAATTCCCTACTATCAGTTGCAGCTTTGTTTCCCACGTTCAATTTCTCTTCAATTATATCAATTGACGTATGAACTTTGTAATGAAACTGAAGTGCAGTAGCTTCAGAAGCACATTTGATATATTTTGGTGAATTCTATGATCAAAAACATAGTTATGATTTACAAATTTCTGATAAACATAAATTGGATCGCCAAGTATTAGACACTCACATCTTTGCCAATCACAGCAATGCATACAGCCATTGTTACTAGTAAACGCTGAATTATTCAATATATCTTCATTCCAATCCCATACGATGTTAGAATTACAGAGACAATTTAATAGTTGACGAATGATCTTTGTTGTTTGTCATCCCGCGTCATCAGCTGATTACTGATGGGTAAATTGGAGGTTATGTACGACATTCTTATCAATAATCATTATCATATCAATATATTTTGATAGACAAATATCAAGGAAAACAAATGCTTTGCATTGGTATAATCATGCGTTCTGTATGTCGATAAGTACAATTTCCATTTTAAAGTCCTATTTTGGATTGGAGGTCATACAGGGTAGTAACAGACAAGTTCAAAAATACTTTTTTATCATTGCAGTATACATATGTGTATTACATAGTTGATATGATTACTTATTGTGCATCACGGGTTCATCATAATATCTTCTCTTCATTGTTCTATATTTTTTCAACATGTATAAAGCCTCAATTTCTTTCATCACAAAATTTCCTCGTTCAATCATTTTTTCAATTTTCGTTGGATCTGTTTCGTATTTATTTTTGATGAATGCCTTCCTCAAGCTGGATCGGAAGAATTCATATCCTTGTGGATAATCTCGACCCATATAGAGTAGCTATAATGGGATATATAAAAAATTTCTTTATATAAACTTCTTTTTTTGTCATTATCCAATATCTTTTGTTACCGTTTTATAGAGCTCCAGAACTCTCGTCCGCAGAGACATTCTCAATTTAACGTTGAGTATCGCGACTATCTCTTTAGTGATTTTATCCATCGCGGAATAATAATCGCCTTTGTTTCATTGTTTTTGCAATATTAGTGATATTTTTTTCTGTAGCATGAATCAAATTCCTAGCCTGATTTGTTGGTGGTCAGAGTAATACACGACGATTGAATGATGAAGGAAAGTTTAAACTACTTAATAATTTTTTTTTCTCAAGGGTATAATTAAGGGAATGCTTTTTATGTTACTATCCATTATCTTTATTGTCCAATAACGTTGCTAACAAAATTTTATATAAGTGTGCTTCGGTTTTTTTATTCGACCTTCTTTCTTGCGAAGTTAGTCTGTCGCGAACACTTATTCATTCATTATGCTCTGAGTTCAGAAAAAAATTGATGGCAATTCTCTTGCCAAAATAGGTGATTGATAACATAGAAAATTGTTCCAATATTTTACTTTCTGCTCTTTCAAAATCTCCACAATACATGTTCTCATTGCAATTCTACAAACATATAAACCATATTTCCATTCCAAACATCAAATTTACGTCCACGCGATGACGTGGGAACAATGACATACAAGGAATATGACATTGAAGCCCGATCTTATGCTCCCACATCTTTGCTGCCTCCGCATCGCCAAAAAATCATATGATACATGTCCAATTCTATACTACAGCTCGCGCCTCCGGTAGGAAACTCTCCCAATGTTTGATTAATTGATTTTGGTGTAGCAACATTGACTCTAAATACTCAGTCAATTGTTTCTTGAAATCTTCAACACGAAGCACTTCAAATCTTTCAACTTCCTTCTTTATCATTTTGGAAATATTATCAAATTCCTCCTGACCTCGCTCCACTTTTGATTCCCATTCAATTACCTCCGTTGCAGCTTGCGATGTTTTATCACTTCGCCCTGCTTGCTCTAACCGTGCTTTTTGTTCTCGTTTCTTATTCAACATCATTTGTGCATGTTGCCAATTTTGGAACACTTTCACACGTTCATGAAAAACATCCTGTAACATAAAATATTCGTGCTCAGATTTCAGAGTAATTTTAAAGGGTAAAAGAATAAAGAAACTATGAGAGAAAAGTTTGTACGGTTATTACTTTTATAGCACCAATTAAGGCAACGTAATCTCGAAGCATTTCACCAAATTGATACAAGTCGCTGTTACTTTGAGCACGCCGGACAACTTCAACTTTCTCCAGAGTTTCAGCCAACTGTGCTAAAGCCCTACCAAGGGAGACACCTACTTCGCCATGTCCAAGTACCGCAATCGATTTCGCAGAAGCACCTGTATGATTCGCTAATTCATGTCTCTGATTGGTGAGGGTCTCTACAGCTGAGTGTAAAGCACGTAATTGTGTATCGAGTGAATCAATCTGCGATGTTTTTTCCTCGAACCACTTCAGAAAAGAAAAGAAAAAAAAAACGAACATTATTAATGAAAAATTTGGGAAGCGTCATGATCCATATATTAAAGCCAAATGCATTGTAGCTGAATTTGATTCAAAACTATTATTCAATGAATTTTTTATGAATGCCCAAAGCGTAACATGAAGCTGCGATATGCACCGATGAAGTGGAATGAACATACCTGACCCTCCTAATGCAAGCAACAAAAATATTTTTCACAGTCGTATTGATATTGCCATTTTCATGCAATTTGGCCCAGTAAGAATTTAGATTTATTTAAAAAACCAATAAATGTTTGGTATCTCACCGAATCACTCTCATCCATTTTGTAAGTTATTTTGTTCACGGTTTCACCCACTTTGTTGAATAAACGCATAACGCCAGCTCCACTCAGAGCAGATGTACTGGTTGCTTTGGGCAGCTCCATATCTGAAAATTATTGATTGGAAACTGATATCTGCATATAATGAAAATAAATCGAATGAGTATTTGTCATTATAGCAAAGATAATTCACCAGTTTCTAAAAATTCTCTGAAGTCAGGATCGACATTCAAAACGGGGTGGGATGCAGTTCTATTCAAGTATCGCTCCAATGCAGCCCTACGTCTCTCGATAAAATCAGTAGAACTTGAATTGTGTTCTTGATTCTTATCACCAGACATTTTTATTTTCGTCATACCAATAACACTTTTTTCTGGCGCAGGTGGAATAATCCTACCATTTCTTAAATATTTGTCAGTCAATTTGTCGTGAAGACCGAGGAAATCACTAAAACGTCTGACGACGCTGAAACTTCTTTTCTTGAATATTGGCATATTTGTCTTCGTTTCAACCCTGTAGACCACATATGCTCCCATCCCATCACCAATTTTTACCGGCGATGTCACAGTAATTCTCAATACGGTATCAGATGTTTCCGTCGGTAACTATTTACAAAAATTGCCATATAGAAATACACATCCTATCATAATTAAATGATATATCCTCTACATGAATCCAGTCATTTACCTCTGCCAGCGTTTGAGATGGTTTGAGTGATTGTGTTAATGCATCATCATTTATCGGTACTTCTTGGAGGTCACCAATGTCATTGGGCATACCAAGCGGTGAGCTCAAGTGACCCGGTGCTGGACTGGAAACTGTAGAATAGGATGTATCTTCTGGTGCATCTCGTAAAGATAATTTCGGAAGTTCTGCCTGGATTCCAGATGCTCCATTGTATGAATTGCTCGTACTCAATGGATTTTGCTCCTATTCATAATACAATTTAAGTTAATTATTTATCTATTGTCTCAGTGTTATCAAGTGATTCATAGAAGTATGCGGTAACGTACTTGAATAGCTGATGCGAATATATCCTCATCATCATCGTCAAGTTCATTGTTTATATTGATCTCCACGTCGTCAAATAGTGGTGGTGGTTCTTTATTATCTGCCATTGAACACTTTCTTGTTCAGTTTCAACAAATGTCAAACCACTTCACAGAGATATGGTTTATGATGAACGGGATCGGCCCCCTTTCAATAACTAATAGCACGTACTATCTAAATGTGAACAGAGTATCTACATACATGTACAGATAATGTGTGAGAAATCTGCTTACATTCAATACCGGCTTAATGATGATGCTGTCAAAATCATTCAGAATACTGTGCTGACGTCGGTTCATTCCAGTTAAGTTTTGCATCACAGTTCATATTCACTGTCCTTACGTATTCATACATGAAAGACAGTGAAGAAATTATCATATATACATTTACTTCTATAATAGTGTCCCAAAGCATCAATGAACGATCATATTGTTTGCTTCTATCACCAATTGTAAACGCAGCCCAATTGTTCATGAAATGGCGCGGTTTTCAACGAGATTTGTATGTTAAAATTTTAGATATGATATTGTTCAAAATTCATAGTCCTATTGGCGATAAAAATTTGGCAAACGTTCAATTGTCAATAAATTATCTCTGTACTATCTTTGAAATAAATCAATTGCTTATGATTTCGATCTCTCCTGTGTACATTAAAGTTATTTGGGAAAAAAAATTTCAGAACGGGAAAATGGCATAACCAGCATATAATAAAGATGCTAGAAGGCATTCATGTATATTCACGTATCTGCTGCCACGTGCAGATTGATCCTTCAATTGACATTATGTTTTGATCAGTGCTGCTTCTTACGGCGAATTTGGAGAACGTCATCCCATATTCACTATTTACCTTTGTATTTTCTCTACAGAGAGATGGGTTTGACTGTCTGCTATATATTTGTTTATAAGCAGTGATGCCCATTACAATCAAAATGTAATTGTAGATATATTGAAAAGTTTATGAGTTATATGACAAACTTGTTTGCCAAGATTTTGATCGAATTCCTGAGATAAAGGTTCATTAGGTGAAATTGTACTACGCGAAAAATTTGGCTGGATATAAGCAGAATTAACAAAATGTCTTGAGTGACACGAAATAATTGATAAAGAGCGAACGGGTTGTCATAAATTGGGAGGTAAATATTAGAAATTGAATACAGTAAATACCATTGATGATCTGTCGATTGTTTTGATGATACTCTAGGATGCCTTTCAAATTCCACTTGAAGAAGAGTCGGCAGTACAATGTGGTATCAAAGAACCAATATGTCATTTGTGTTGAGTTGCTGGATCAAACTTCCATAGAATGCACAATGACAATTGAAAGTTTGGGTCAAGAATGTTTGGATAATATCACACAGAGATTGGGACTTGGCCAACCAGAATTTTTTGGATTGAAATATATCTCCAGCCATGGTGAACCAATGACTAGATGGGTAGATATGGATAAACCATTGAAACGCCAATTGGAGAAAGAGGCCAAGGGTTTCAATCTCTATCTAAGAGTGATGTATTATATTACGGATGTGCAACTGATACAAGATGAAATGACGAGGTATTAAATTAACCCATTTGATACGTGAACGTAAATGGAATTGAAAAATAACATTAATATTCGTTTTAATAGATATCACTACTATCTGCAATTGAAGAGTGACGTACTCGAAGGGAGAATGCAATGCAATTCACGGCAAGCGTCTTTATTAGCCAGTTACTCGATGCAGGCTGAGTTAGGGAATTATGATCCAACACGACACACTCCAGAATGTCTTCAACAGTATACTTTCTTTGCAAAGGTGAAGATCAATAATAGCAATTATTTTCATGCATGGGATCGACTATAAAAATCACATTTGTAAATATAGGATGTCATTGAGGCTGAAGCTGGTGGCAAAAATGCCCTATTGAACTCCTCGATATGCCAATATAGAAGTTTAGCTGGTGTTACGCAGGCAGTAGCTGAGGAATTATATATTTCAATAGCGGTCCAGTTGGAGGGCTATGGACACGAGTCATTCAACGCAAAGGTAATTCGGAAGAGAAACCACAATTTTTTGTTTGTGTCGAATGTATCAATTCAATTTTCATTATTGTTTTTGTTACAATTAACAAATAACTCAGGATGATGCAAACAACGAAGTTCTCCTTGGAATATCAATAAATGGAGTCATGGTTACTCATTCATCAACGCAGTTGACTCAGTTTTATCGATGGAAAGACATTAGCAATGTGATTAATCACAAAAAAACATTCAGGATTGAATGTCAATCAGACCGTGATGAGGCAAAACAATTCATATTTCGTGAATCACGAAGTGCTAAATACATGTGGCGATTGTGCATTGCCCAGCATAGATTTTATATGCAACAACAAGAGTCGCGTCCAGCTGATCGTTTAACTGGCTATTTCGATAGCGATACAAATGACTCCACCGAGCAAACAGCATCTGTAAACATGGAGAATCGCAGCACAGAAGAGGAAATGCGATGGACAAGTTACAATGACCTCTCAACGTCGCCCTACCCACCCGTTGTATCTGTCTCTTCAACAGAATTAAATAATTTACGAGCACTTTTACCGTCATACAGACCTGCTCCTGATTATGAGACTGCAGTACAAATGAAGTATAATAATAGTGGGAATCAACCACAGCCTTATTACGCAAATCAATCAACAATTGTTAGTGCTGAATTATCATGTCTACTCGGTAATGTTGTCAATCACAATGGATATTAGAATATATTATTGTTATTGTACTTGTTCAAGTGAGAACGCGAAATGACATATTTACATTTTTACAAAAGTTTGAGAATAAATAGTATCTTCTTCATTCGAAACTGCGTACTAATATATAAGTATAATGCAAATATTTTACGAGAGTAATAAATAATTTTGTGTCCTAGAGTGGTAAGAATAGTTATTGTTTTTATGAATGTTTTGAGACAAATATAATGCTTTGGATGAAAAAGATCAATTTTTATTCACGTTGTTGCTTTCCTATGTTTCTAATGGCTTCCACCAAAGCACCAGGTTCTGGTTTAGCAGCAACTGCATTGATCGGAAGTCCAACTCTATCTAAAGCTGCCGCTGTTACCGGTCCGATCGCTACTGATACAATTTTATCCAATGAAATTGAGTTTTTTTGTGCGGCATTTGCTATATACTCAACGATTGAAGGACTGAAAAATACAAATATTTGCGGAAGCTCCGTAATAATTGCCATTAAACCCTCTGCTAATGTTTCAGCTGGTTGCGTTTCATAGACGACCAGTTTATCAAATTGAATGCCATTACTTTCGAGGGTCTGTGGCAGTTTATCTCGCGCAATCGCGCTACATGGATAAAACAACGATTTATTAATTGATTTGGATTTTCGAACAATATATTTGGCAAGTTCTTCTGCATTTCCACACTGCGAACCATCACAATTTTCTAATTTCAAGCAACTTTTTGCTAATGACTGTGTAGATGGACCTACACAATATGCTGGTAATTTTCTCCATACTTCGTGAATTTCCCCCTGTATTGCATAATTAATCGCTTCAATTGATCGCGGACTGGTTAGAATAAGGCCTGAAAGAAATTATTTGTTGATAGTTGTGGCAGGTTAAAATCTTTTACTGTGAATGTATCGATTTATTTTCCAAATTACCATCGTAACATTCAGGATGCGACAAGAATTCTCGAAGAATATCTGTATTTACGAATTTAAAAGTCAAGGTCGTAAGAATAATACAATTGTATCCAGCTGATTTCAAACATTTGACATATTCATCTTGACTATCATTTTTCTCGCTCAATCCTTTACATAAGATTACGTCCTGGCCATTATTTGACATAGTTCAATGAATTTCTCACTTCGTCATTGCAAGAATTTCATGTACGAAATCGAATTCAGTGCAACCCAGATCAGTTTTACGAACTTTTACATTGTCAGCCAGTGTCATTGATCAATGTTCTTGTATACATCAGAATCAACTGAGATATTGATTCAATTTGACTGTGTCTCCCTCAGTGGTAAATATGATGACTTCGATCAGCTGATTCTCTTCCTGACTTCTGTTTCAAGACACAACCGTTTGAAATACGTGAAAATAATAATAAAATCATCTGAAGATTTATAGCAAAAGTTTTATTTAACCTTAATCGCATTAAGATATCGATTGGTATCGGAATTATACTGCTACCAAGCATATAAGAACAAAAATGAAAAAACAAACACAAAATACTTGTGAATCAACCACATATTCATCACTTACTGTAATCTTACGAGGAACGTTCACGCTCCATGAGAGCTTGATTTTTTGAGAAAATAATACACGAGGAGCTAAACAAACAGGCCATGTTTCATTCATGACGACACAAAAACTTATATGATAACAACAAATTCATTTTTACTGTTCGGAAGTTTCGTCTAATCGTCTGATGACTCGTTTATATTCTTCTTCCAATTGACGATACTCTTTTTCCAATGTTTGGATGCGTTGCTCAGCAGGCGGGTGAATAACATTACCTTTTTTATCTAAGTTCTTCAACGCTGATTCAAGTTTCCTCAGATCCTGCTGCTCCCTTTTGTAAGGCACATTGAGACGCTTTTTGACATCTAATCTGAAGCGTCGATATTCTTGTTCATCGGACAAATCTGTTGCGCGCAATCGTAAAATTTCGTATACTCTTCTCGCTTGCCGCTTATTTATTTTGTACTTTTCTCTTGCCTCTATTGCCATAGACTTATTAAACCCCTGACTCAAAATATTCCGCGCGAAATTTGGCAGAGTATGGCAACTCAGAGTATCGACATAATCTCTAACTCGTTGGAAATCTACAGATGGATCTTCAACTGGAAGAATGGAGCAAAAATTGTAGAGTCAAGTTGATGATGGATAAATTAGATTAAAACATCATTATTATTGATCTTACCTGTAATATCTTTGACCTCATCTTTA
Organism: Meteorus colon; assembly: GCA_030523085.1. Taxonomy (NCBI): domain Eukaryota; kingdom Metazoa; phylum Arthropoda; class Insecta; order Hymenoptera; family Braconidae; genus Meteorus; species Meteorus colon. The sequence goes on from JAPYZH010000402.1 coordinate 38,118, forward strand.
TTTAAGTATTGACGATAAATAGCTTGTAAAAGATGAGCACAAAGTCCTAACTTTTGAAACGGTGGAAGGATGAGAATTTGAGCAATACGAGGTCGAGTATGATGAGGATATGCGTAGTATTGATAAACAGTTCCAAAACCAATTGTTGCATAACGTGTAGCACCAGATTTGGAAGAATATTTTTCATACCTATTATAGACATTGTAATTTTCCTTATTGTATCAATGTGGCACGTCATAGAATAATATTATTTCGAGTATATTTACATGTTAAAGTAATGCCATTGATCATCATCGATATCAATGAAGCTCGCAGCATCGATATACCACAAAAGGAACATTTGTAGTCTTTGATGGTACTCTCTGAATCCTTTACAAGTCATATCAGCTTTGTAGACTTCAAAATTTCGAATTCCATTTTGATCTGAAAATATTGAGTGAATTGGACATGTTAGCCAAAGCCATTTGTACTTATGTACATATTCTGACGCCTTACCTGTAACGGAAAATGAATGTAACAGCTCTCCATAAGGTCTGAAAGTATCATCCTTAGATAAAGATTTCATAAATGAATCTAAATTGTCGTGAACTGGTGGTGACAATTTTTCAGCTATTTTCGGAAGAATAATATCGGCTTCCACCCCCTCGTACATATCTTTGGGTACTTTTTCCGAATAAGTCATTCCCAGGAATGTTTCCAAACAGCCAGCTGAGTAGTATAATTTTATCCTGAGATCTTTATAGCCGAAAATAGTTTCGCTGGAAAAGAATGAGAAATGAAAATTCATATTTGGCAAGCATCAAAGATAACCGCACAATTGAGAGGTCAAATGAAAACAATACCTATCTCCGAATATTTGATGGGACATCTCGGGAGAAAAAGCTTTGTCTGGATCTTCCACATCGTATTCATCACGAACTAACTTCAACTCCAGAGCGTCATTGCTATCAATTACGTAGGCTTTTAATCGGGTTGTGACTGCATCATCCATCATCCTTCAAAATAAGAAAAAGAATTCGTCTTAAGAATCAGATATCACTTTACCGGCATTAAGACTGGCGTGTGACAACACTGGAAAGAGCATACAACTATTGTGAAGATGTAACGGTTAACAACTTAACCTCAACTCGACAAAGGAACGTAAAACAGATTTTGATCAACTCCTGTGCACAATCTTTTTCCCTCGAAACTGCAATTTAAATGAAGTTCACAACTTATGAAAGTAAACAATTTACCTTGTTGTTTATTGTTAATGTTTGGTAGGATAAGTTCAAAAACGATATCACAGTTATTTCCACTGTTCGCGCCAAATATCCCTGCTATACAATACTGCCCAATAAAATGAGACAGATGAAACTGAATGGCACACATAGGTAAAGCCAAATTATTTGTACCTTGATTGGTCACACATTCATGCAATACATATTCACTACAGACGCGCGCAACGTACACAAATCATTTAAAAGAAAAAAAGTAGAAGCATCGATTGCGAAAAAAAGGAGGAAATCCGTACGAACTTCTATTAGATTCCCCTGCAAATCAATATTTGAACTTTTCAAATTTCGAACGATTGTGACGAATTTCTTTATTGACTTAATTCCGATTTTCAGAATTTCATAAAAAAAACTGTTAGATGGAACCAGTGGTATACATAAAATCATTTGACCTTCAAACTATGCAATAGATGAAATACGGCGGAACATGGGTAAGCTGAATTATCCGTAACGTGATTGGTCAGATATTCGTACAAACGTTCACTTCACACGACGTGCGCAACCGAACACTAATTCCTACTATAATTGCAGCTGTTTGTGAATTATGCTTGCGAAATCTTCAATCTGTTCATATGTGAGTATATCTGTGTATCTTGTTGACTTGTACAAACCCTTCCGGTTTCGCAGTCTTGTAATGGACCCATAAATATCTGATTACTGTAATTCTTCCTCCGATGCATCTCCCCTTCTAATGCATGTGAAATGATCAGAGATTTACGATGGTATATGTTTGAATTTACCGCCAACCGGAATTATCAGCCACAGCGTCATCTACACTAACCCTCAATGATGGAACGAAACGATTTCCGATTTTTGCATTGAGTTCCGACGCCCTGACAGTTGATATTGTTGATAATCATTATTATATACATAAGTATTAATCATGATGGATTATGAATTTAAAATAAAAACACAAAAGGATAGGACAAAAGTTGAAGATTTATTTGAATTCGAAGGATGCAAAGTTGGACGAGGTACCTATGGCCACGTCTACAAAGCTCGCCGGAAAGAAGGGTTAGCTACAATACTTCTGTTAAATTTACATTTCACTTTCACATTAATTAATAGCATAATAGTTCATTGTCATTTTAGCGTTTCAGATAGTGAATTTAAATCGCGACCGGACACAAAAGATTTTGGTCTCAAACAAATAGAAGGCACTGGGCTGTCAATGTCTGCATGCAGAGAAATAGCTGTATGTTATTGTTACAGCAAGTTCACAAAATCGTGAAAAACGATTTGCAAAAAACAGTGTATATTTATATGCCATATTAACATTGAGTTAAATTTCCAGTTACTCAGGGAATTGAAACATATTAATGTTATCACACTTATCAGAGTATTCCTCTCTCACAATGATAGGAAAGTTTCTTTATTGTTTGATTTTGCTGAACATGATTTGTGGGTACGTGTTACATTGATTTTATTTGTATAGGATTAGCTGAAATTGTGAATTTTCAATCAATGAATTATTACTATTTTCACTTCTCTGACTGGCAGCATATAATCAAATTCCACAGAGCTGCGAAAGCAAATAAGAAACCAGTGATGGTGCCAAAAGGCATGGTAAAATCTCTGCTGTATCAAATTTTGAACGGTATCCATTATTTACATTCCAATTGGGTTCTTCACAGAGATTTGGTAAGAGCTACTATATGAAAATTATGAATAGAAAAGAGATGGCTACAGCCTTAATATTTTAATGCAGAAACCAGCAAATATTTTAGTGATGGGTGAGGGAAATGAGAGGGGTCGTGTGAAAATAGCTGACATGGGCTTTGCCCGATTATTCAATGCTCCATTGAAACCTTTGGCTGATCTTGATCCAGTGGTGGTTACATTTTGGTATAGAGCGCCAGAATTACTTTTAGGTGCAAGACATTATACAAAAGCCATTGGTATGTATATTGTCTCTCGTTAGTTCTTTGTTATAATAATAGAAGAAGCAGTAGACAGGCTGGAATGATATTTTTATTTCATGTACTACAGATATATGGGCTATAGGATGTATATTTGCTGAATTATTAACCTCCGAGCCAATCTTTCACTGCAGGCAAGAAGATATCAAAACTAGTAATCCCTATCATCATGATCAGTTAGACAGGTAATTGTAATGTTATATATTCATCCAATCATTGATTCCAAAATTTCACTGGATAAAAATTCATTTCAGGATCTTCAATGTTATGGGTTTTCCATTGGAAAAAGATTGGGAAGATATAAAAAAGATGCCGGAACATCCCACGTTACTTAAAGATTTCAAGCGTTCGAAGTAAGTATTTGTTCATTAACAATCTAGTATTCCGTCACTGATATCAGCAGGAAAGTTTAATTTTTTCTAATGTTTAGCTATGCAAGTTGTTCACTCACAAAATATATGGATCGGCATAAAATTAAGCCAGATAGTAAAGCATTCAATTTGGTAAGACCTTTTTCTTATATTAGATCTCTTTTCCTATCGTCATATAGTAAATGATTGGTTTTATTGTTGAAGCTGCAAAAATTATTGATGATGGATCCAAATAAACGAATAACGTCTGAACATTCGATGCAAGATGCCTACTTTCAAGAAGAACCACTGCCAACTCAAGAGTAAGTTAATCCAGATTGCTATGAATTAACGATGAAATTCTTGATTTATTTTCCTTTCGTTGATTTTTCATAGCATATTTGCTGGATGTCCAATTCCATACCCAAAACGAGAGTTCTTGACGGATGATGACTCTGAAGAAAAGACTGAAAATAAAGCTCGCCAAAATCAACAGCAAGCTGTAAGGAATACATATGATTTTTATATAAATCTATTTTCGAAGATGGCTTTCATATTTTAATTAAATTTGTAATAAATAAATATTTGAATATTGTAGCAACCAAATCAATCGCAACAAGGAAATAATGAACATAATCATGGACAAAATCCGAAGCGAGTGAGACTGAACGGACCGCATGGTGCACCTGAATTCCACCAACACCAGAGCCATGCAATGACACATCAACAGCCACCTGGAATGGTATACTCCACCGCTCAACCAACTCAATCAGCGAACTTTCATCAACGTTACTAGTCGTCAATTCTAAAATCATAACTTAACATCGACCAATTGTTGATATCATTTTTTCATGAGTATAAACATTAAAAAAAGATCTTATTCACGAGAATTGATTTAAAAAAAAAGTCGATCCCATAGCATCTTCATCACTATAAAAATCGCTGCATCATGTTTTTCTGCATGCCCTAATTGGACATAGTTCGTCATCCTGTCTTCTTTTTTTTCCTGCAGAATTCTAACGTAGGTGGACAGGGTTCATTTCTCGCGTCGGACAATTTTCAATTATCAGCGCATCGTATTGACGTCATAAAATTGAAAGAAATTTCATTCCATTGTCTGGATGCTATTCAAGGTATATAATTATATATCGAATACACATCAAATGAGTATAAATATCCTGTGCAGCTAATACCTGGTGCAAATAGATACGTGATTGTACATATCAATTTTCATCCGATACTTCATTCATTCAATTTCTCAGTCAGCCATCGATTGTTACTACTTAAAAGGAAGATTTTGCAGTATGCTATGACGTGTACTGAACATAATACGCAGATGGGGTCTTACATACAAGTCCCATTTCTACTATAAATAAACAGGATGTGACGGTGGGGAGAAAAGAGAAGAGATGGGGCCGGAAAACTGAGAGGAAGTGGGAGAGAATATAGCGCGTGCGCACAATATTGAACGCTCGCGCGCGTTCCTTTGGTCTCTTCGGGTTCTCTCCCGTTGTCTTTGCACTCCTGAAACGCAGTTTCCGCGATTCCGTGTACAAGACGAGATAAATCTGCGTTGTGTCATGTTGTGTGTCAAACAAAACGACGGTGTCTGAGAGAAGTAGAGAGAGCGAGCGAAGAAGAAAGAGTGACCGAATGAAGGAAAGAAGGGAAAAGGTGAGAGAATAATAAGATACAATGAACTTTCTTTTATTTGTATTTATTTATGTTGATAGTTTCGTTGACATCCCGTGATTATATCATTAATATCGTGAATGTGAAGTCACTGAATAATCAAATTGCATGATGCGCTTGCTTCGTATCACAACTTCATGTGGTTCATTAGATTGTTCATATAAGTGCAATCGCAGTCGTAGTAATTATTCGCGTGAAAAGTGCGCGCCAAAGTGTTTGGATTATTAACAGGAGTTGGTTCAAATAATTGGCTACTGGATACTTCAAGTGTTCGCACTGTATGTACTTACCTTTCGTAACTGATCGTTTAGATCGATACGAAAATTCCATTCATTCACACGCGGTTCCTTTCTCTTTAAATGTTATACTCGAGAATATAGTTTATCTTCCCCGTCCATGTGTGTGTGTGTGAGTTTCGTGACTATTAATTGTATTGGATTATATATTCATCCGAAATCATTTACATTTTTATATCAAATTGATCAAACAATTTCTCTTGACTTAAAATCTCATGTTTGCCTTTGAAATGAAGCGCGGTAAAAATAAATTCTCTCAGCGCTGGCGCAAAGTATTTTGCAATATTTCATCCGTATTTGCATATTATATCTTTTTTATAATAAATCTAGCGAATCGTCATATTAAATTTGGACTCGCATACGTCCCGCCGTATAGTAATTATTCTCACATAAATTTAGTGGGTATGTATCAGTATGTTTGCGTGTGTTCCTCTTAGAAAGTGCCTCATTTGGGTTTGTCACAAACGACCTTGTCGAATTCTCTCGTGTCGCCGCGTGTTCCATCGATTCAACTATTATTTATCTATTATTTAATCCATTATTTATCCATCCGCCTACGATAAAACAATCAAGGATGAATGATTGCAATGAAGAAGGATTGGAAAAAAAAATAATAAAAAAAGTTTAATCGAATAAAAGCAATAAAAGAAGGTATTGTAGTGTACATCTACCTTATTTGTATGCATATACGTGTTTATGTATGCAATGAATGGAATCCCTTGCGACGACGTAATGCATTGCATTATAATTGTTGCGAAGGTGGCAGAAGATTGCCGGTTGCACCGACGTTTGTTTGTCGAAGGTGGTGTAAGGGGGAGAGTAAAAGTGAAGGGGCAGGGATATCACTCCTGACCACCATCGCATCCTAGCGGGGCCATGACCACGTTGCGACAAGGTAAACCCGCACCAACGCCAATATATGCATATAAATATGTATACCCAAGTTGATTACGATGTTATAGACTCTCTTGATGTGGAAATTATGGAAGGGCCTGACCTCGCACACATGAACAGAATTTTCGGTGAAGATTAATGCTGTTTCATCATGGCCTTATAGATAAAAACATGGGAGTATCCGCGCATGAATTCCCAATCTGTAGATCAAATCATATTCCGTTTGTAAACCGTTAGCAATAGCTGTATTGCAAAATCCGGCGATATATGTCTCTCATTAATTCCCCTGAGATTTTATTATTACTAATATTGAGATTATTACATAGTTGCGATAGATGAGCATTCTGAATTAGCACTTAGACCGCCTTTAAAGTTATCATGCTAAATCTGAAAATATTGAGAGAAATTTTCATTGTCAAAATCATTCAGCTTTATATCAATATTTATATGCATTTGAACTAATTCAAAATTATAAATTGAGTCAGGATAAAAAAATAGTACATAAATATAAGTGCATGTGTTTATATTCGTGTGTATAAACTACAATGTTGAAAATCACGCAAACTCTCCGTCTATCATGAGTATGCGGTTCAGAAAGAGAGATATACTTAACTGATGCGATCGATGCCCGGTTGGAGAACTGATCTACCGCAATTTTGTTATGCTACCCTGAGTATACACAAATGTGTGTGTGTGTGCATGTGTTGGACCCGCACCCGGTTTCGAGACAAGCGTTTAATTCTTCTGGCTAGAGGCGAGTCCCATGGCTAGTTCGTATAAAGAAATCCCGAATATATTCGAAGAATTTTTGGGTTCCGGTGATGAATTTTTCATTGGATCTTGTGCATCAACCTGTTGCTTTGCTACAGATGCATTTCAATATCATGAAAAATGTCATTTTAATTCTTTTAATTTTCAGAGAATGAAAATAATCATGTGCGCAATAACCGGTTTTGGTATTGCAAAAAAAAAAACTTATAACGATGCAATTAATTATTGTGTAATCAGTTGATTGTGTCGTTATATACATATATATTTTTCCGCAAGTCCTTGTATGTGTGTAAAAAGTTTATAAGAAGTTTTCGTCAACATATAATTGGATTTAATATGGGGGAATTGGATGCACCATGTAAACTTATTCCAACTGTGAATCGACGAGTTTTTAAAGGTGGAGGATGGAAGAAACATCGAGTGCGTCTTATGCGTGAGGAAGAGAGAGTGAGAAAGGGTACAAGCGAGGGAAGAAGTGAGAGAATGCGTGAAAGACAGAGAGATACGCGACAAGCGAGGTCAGCGAGGTGCCCGATATGGTATCCATCCTCCGCCCCATGACTGCTATTTCACATATGTGTATGTGAATGTGTATATACGAATATATGCTCTGCTACCTACGATTTTTAGTATATAACAGGCCTAGACCTCGCACAATCGCGTCATATGGAATGCATTTTCGATGCATTTATGCGCACGTATTTGGATTCAACAGCATTTCAGGAAGATACCTGTGAATATTTTTTTATTATTCCATCCATGGTCTGAATGGAAACAAAAAAAGCCACGTCTTCTTTATTATGACTTCTTATCATCAGATCTTGTCCAGAAAATTTGTCTTGAATGAGTGCTATGAATGGGAAAACACAAGAAAGACCTTACCGCGTTTTATTTATTTTTTTCCTGTCTCGATACGTTTTATTCTCATTTCATGTGTTTTAATGTCGAAGATATAATTAATATGCGGTTACGTAGGTGCGTGTAGGCTGTTGATAAATCTATGATTTTTTTTTCCTTTCTTTTTTTATATAAAACTGTCTACTATATTGTATCGTATATGTTTCGAATTCGAATGAAAAAAAGGAGGTAATATGTTTTTTTTTTACTGCTGTGGTTGAAGTAAAAATAATAATAATAAATAGTGGTTTAGTCGTTTATATGACAGGCAGGCGTCAGTTGTTCTATGAAATAGACTTGGCAGACTCAAGTAGATTTGATCCTCGATCTTCAAATGGCAATGAACGATTTTTCACGCGGTCAAATTCATTTATAAGAGTAGATATAATATGAGTCATTGAATGGCGGTAAGAGCCCTGTATCAAGCACTATATTTATATATGAATTGCTTTTGCCATACATAAGCAGATGTTGTTCCATGAACGAAGTTGTAGACGTTGAGAAGAAGTGCATAAGCCTGGCCCAAAGAGGGCATGTATGGATTCTTTAATAACCCCAGGGATTCTATTTTTAAACGTGACTCGAGATTATGTGCCTGCGCACTGTGACGCAATCCTATGGGTCTTTCTCTTTATTTTCATCGTCTTCTTCTTCTTCATCTTCATGTTTTCCCCTTTCACACTCGTTCACTTCCTTTCGCGATTCATCATTCGCTTAGAGAAATATATTATTCGACCTGTGATGTTATAATCTCACGTCAATGTGTACTATCACTCCCTCATCTTCCGTACAGATATTCTATAATAATAAATTCATATTCCTTTTCTTTTTTACTTATCCAATGTCATGTTGTGAAGAATTATTATTTGGATAGTCGTATAAGCTCAACCTTAAATGGAATTATTGCAAAGTTCAATCCTTGTTTGTTGCATGTAGTATGACACATTCAATTTTATTTTCTTTCTTTTTCTTCTCATAAGTTATTTCATTTGTGCCTTATTCATGAAGAGTGTGATCTTTTGCGCACGCGCATGAGTAAACAGCTATGCTTTTTCTCATCTCTTGTATTGCTCTGGTCTGTTCGACCTCACTCCAGTTTCATCTTTTTATAATTAATTCATTATATGTATGCACATCGTTTCATTGTCAGTGCACTGTATCAAGATTAGGATTCATTCACTATTAATGAACACATTTCTTTTTATTAATAAAAAAAAAATATTTATCATCGTCATTAGAAATAGTATAATGATCTATTGGATTTTGGAGAATGTCAAATGCGTAGAATATTCAACATCTATATGCGGAAAACATTATATTTTACACAGTTGGAGTGTGATATGCAGCAGAGTATGTGATCTAGATCACATATATATATTTGTTACCATCACAAAGTTTTTGTCCTCAACCAGTCTTCGATGAATCACATCCACATATACTACTCGAATCTTTGTTCTTGTTTGTCTACTTTAATGAAAAGATAATTTTATGCAGTGAAATTAAATGCATATACAGTCGAGATCTGTTTTCGCGTGTTCCCGATATCCTTGAGACACATTGGTTCCAAGAATGGAATAACATTGATACCCATAATAATCTTCACTGTCAATGCTCCCGCAATCATATATGTTATAACACTTATTTTTTTGAGTTTTAAACAAATTCAAAAATGGAAATCGATTGATATGTGAGTATATGTGTGAATTGGTGTATGACATTGAACATTGGGTATATTAACATCCAAATGTATATAATGCTAAAATAAAACTTTAAAAGCCACCGTTTCAATAAGCCATATCGGTAATTTAAGGAACTTGGTGTTACAAACACCATGAAAGGCGCCCTTGCTCACCTCGGACGCGAATCCTCGACTTACACTTTTACGGGCCTCTGCCTTATATCTAACATATAAAATATAATCGCATACACACAACTGAATACATATGCTCACACAGATTATTACTACTCATCGGCCGGGTGTCCATGACTGAATTCGCAGCAGATAATTTGCTATTTCAATTCATATATTTTGTTGTTTTTGTGCTTGCTTCACACACGTTCGGTGTTTAAATGTATGGGAAAATATATGAGAAGAATTAGAAGATTGATCTACTAGAATTCTAACTCAATTGCCTCGTAGTAGATTGTACAAATGAATCATTCTCAGGACTCTGTCAATGATTGCTATTATATGAGGGAAAATTTTTACAAACTGTTTGTATACACACCTATCAATTACCTAATGGAACAAATTATAATTTATGTGATCTCATGTTTTTCTAAGAAAAATGAAGTGTTTTAATAACGGTTGATTAATGTTTGACGTGACAGATTGCATGAAGAGTTATCACAAATGCAGTCAACATGGATTCTAACGTCGGTCTCGACTATATTGTTGATAACCCGGACTATTGCGACAAGCTTGCATCAGGTATTCCTCGAAATTTTTTTGTTTATTGATAATCATGCAGTTGATTATGTTGTATATAATAATATTTATATTTATTCTCTTTTATACCAGCTCTGGACACCGCTTGCACTTCCGTGAAGAAACAAGTAGTGGATCTATTGTCAGCTCTCTGCGTTTACAGTCAGGACGGACGACAACGTGCTATAGACACTCTTCACATATACCAGGTATAATTTTCTAATCTTATTATAAATATTTCCACTACTTTTCAATTTTTAATATATTATATAGAAATTATTATGAGCATTATATTTCAATTCTATCCAAAGTTTCATTAGCTTTCTATAATTGAGTTATGAACGAAAAAATAGTAATGAATTTTTATACATAAGATTTGCTTCATGATATTCGTCAAGAACGCATTAATTTTTGTGATATTATCAGAAAAAATATATTAACATATATTTTATTGCGTATGATATAAAAAATATGAATGTTGTTTTTGTGGGGACAATTCTTGGATTTCGTTTTTCATCTCACTCTCAATTATATAATCAAGAATTAAGTATAGAAAGGAATTGTTCACAACGGGTGTATGCGTCACATTCAGAACAAAACACATTGATCAAATTGCGCAAAGAGATTTTATATAAGGGACACAGGAGTACAACTCAATTCGAAGCGCCTTGAATAATTCATTGAATCTTAATCGAATTGAAGCGAACGGTTTGTGTTCAATGTAAACATCAAACCGCGTGTGTTTTAACGAAATTTAAAACATCAATGTTTTTTAGTATCCTCTGTGAATAATGCTCATGGTTCAATATGTATTTGGTAGTGCTTCTAACGGTAATGCGAGTGAATCATTGAATTAATTTCTTTTATTGTGTATATCTTTGTATAGGAACGAAAAGGTGAACGTTATAGGCTTCGTGCGATTGTGGATGAGCTGCAAAAAGCATCAGCTGATGACTACCAAGCTGCATTGTTAGCGTTTATCAATTGTCTCGTGATATCCACGCCAGTGCTCAAGGATCGGGTCCGCATTCGTAATGAATTTATCGGTACTCAAATAGTCTGTTCAATCGGTTTATTGGTACGGATTCTATTGAAACATCTCAGAGAAATTCAATTCTATTTTGTTTTTTCAGGATTGAAACTTCTACCAATCCTTAATGAACTACAGTAAGTTTTAAATAACAATTTGGTTTTAATATTATGGTGAGTAATTATAGTCTTGTTCCATTTTGTCAACAATTATTTGGATTCTTCTTTTAGATACATGATGAGATTATTATTAGTTATGATATACTCCGAATTTATTATCTATTTTGTTTTTATTAATCTGTCCGTTACGAAACCCTTGCGAGCTTTGCAACTAGTATGATAGTGGTTGAAAAATGTCGAAATACCTCGTTTCTTCCTAATGGATACACTGCTTCTTCCTAAGAAAACACTGTTCCAGATTGAGATACTTCTTCTATCACCGATCAATAGATTTTTACTGGAGGAATAATGAAACAATAATGCAAAAGAGGGTTGGTGAATATACAACATCAAAATGTGTCATTGCAAAATGGGAAAATGAATTCGAAATGCACACGACAAAGTGGACGACGCCATGAAGCGAAAAATAGAACAGATTATGTATATACTACGGATTTATGTGTATCAGTATTCGACTTTCTTCTCTCCTTTCTTCGCATTCTCAGTAAATCTATTTAGTGTATAGTGTCGTGCTGCCAGCCTATGATTACAACCGAAAACGATACATAAAGAGACGATGGTGGTAGGTTGAAAGGAAAAGTGAGAAGCAGAAGAGTGTGAGAGAAAATTCGAGAATTGGAAAGGGAGAGAGAGAAAAGCCCGAATTAACTTGGCTCCTCGCAAACGATGGTGTGCACCTGCACAGTTTAGTATCTGCACTCCACTTCTTCCGCTGGAACGAAGTAGAGAAGCTTACTTCACACAAAGTGTAAAACTCTTGTCGCGCGCGGACACGGTGGTATTTTACTGTTTATCTATGTGGCTTTATCTCAACGGGTATAGTTAAATTTTTTTTTTCCTTCTGGTGTCACCGCTCGAGTCTTTCCTTTCACAGATCATTTAATGATCAACGGAGCTGATAAACACGTATCATTTGATCTTTTGCTTCTTTATATCTCGTATTAAAATATAAGCATATTAATGTGACGAAAATTGGAGCGATAGTTGGGTATCAATATTCTATGCTGATGAAAAATCAATAACAATCCATTGGTAAGATGGAAGCTCCTCATTCATAAAGATAAATATACACAAATTAATCTCATGTGGAACAACGCAATGGCAATTGGAGAAATGAAAATACCATGACTGTTAGTCAAAGTTATTTAAAGATCCAACTCGTTAAGGCACGTGAATTTATCCAAGTGCATGCATGTGTTAATGCTCTTTCAATAAACCAACGTGCCTTCAATCGTTAGGACAATACCTCTGAAAAAATAACGGGTTATGCTATAATGACGCAGGTGGGGTTGTTGCCAGTACTACTATTCATATTCACTTCTCATACCATAATTTTTAGTGACAGTTAGTTTTCCTGAGTCGCGTTGCAAGTATCTATATATATTTTCATGATTGAGTTCTACAAACGATTATATATTATGATACCAAATTTAGTATCTTTTTTTTATTATGTTTGATGAAAGTAATATGTGATAGACAATGATTGATGGATAAATAATACGGGGAAACAAATTTTGAAGATTAAACCAAAATGAGAAAGCATGTGTGTGGTCATTGCAGGCAGCAGAAGAATCAGTATTCTGATTTGAGAGTTCAGTTGGAAGTATTCAATGATCAGAGAGAAACCGATGAAGAGCTTACTAATCACGGACCACCCGGGATCGATCTTTCATCTCATGTTGACGTTTTCTACGCAATATTAGGCCAGGTGAGCGCATTGAGATATATGCATCACACTTGTTCACATACAATACATCTGAATCCCGTTCATACTTGTTTTTTTTTTCAATATAGGTTGCTGATACACCGCAGGAAATTCCATTCCTCAGCATTCTGCAACATCTTCTGCGCCTCGATCCGAAAGAGCCGGCTAGTGATCTCGCGTGGGACACAGCTGAGACGCTTGTTCATAGGGCAACATTATTAGAGAGTCGCGAAGACGTAACTAAACTTCTGAGGTCACCGAGCCTCCAAGTAAATCAATTTATATAAAACGAAAATAGATACATCATCAACACATATATCGTTATAATAAGACAATAATTTGGTTTTGTATCTTTTAGACTAATTTATGCTGCCATTGCCGCGGCGCCGATCAAACTTGTGGAACATCTCGAAAAGCATCACTACCATCAAATAATTCAGCGCCGCTGCCGCCACCACTACCAGTCATTAGTGGACAATCATTTGATGAACTGGCTGCACCACCTCCGCCCCAAAGTTCATCCACTGGCATCGCACTGGTGCCGCCTCCACCTCCACCATTTCTCACAAATACACCTGTTGTGGTCACTATGGAACCACCTCGACCACCTCCATTGCATGTGCCAGCAGCGAATCGTGTACCAACCCCTGATCCACCAAGCAACAATGCTAAACTTTTACCGCAACAAGAAATTCCAACACCCAAAACGAAAATGAAAACGATCAATTGGAATAAAATTCCTAATCATAAGGTGAAATGAAATTTATTTTACGTATCCTAGACAGTAGCAAACAATGAACTTGATGTCAGTATGTTATGTTTTTTATTTACCATTCTATTGAGGCTCGTTGCCGGTTCAAGGACACGCGAGATATTTTTACCATTTATTTAGTCCCGCGGCATGCGTTACGAATAGTTTCGCAGAATTTTTATGCTCTTTTGCTCTTTTAGGTCATTGGCAAGAGAAACATTTGGGCGTTGGTCGCCAATGAACACCAGAATTCTCCAATGGCTGATTTGGATTGGACCGAAATGGAAGGACTGTTCTGTCAACAAGTACCGTTGATGCTACCCCAAGCGACATGTTCAACTACCAATGGATTCGGAATTGACGCCGAAAGACGTCGGCGCGAGCCCACAGAAGTAAATATACTTAATAATTTATTCTCGGCAATGTGTGTCGAACTTTTTTGTTTATATTTTTCTTTCCTTTCCTGAATGTCAGATTGCATTATTGGACGGTAAAAGGAGCTTAAATGTTAATATATTTTTGAAACAATTTCGGAGCTCCAATGAAGATATAATTCAACTTATTCGTGACGGCGGGCATGACGATATTGGTGCTGAGAAATTGCGAGGATTGTTGAAAATTTTGCCTGAAGTGGATGAGCTGGAGATGCTTAAAAGCTTCGATGGCGACAAATCGAAGCTCGGCAATGCTGAAAAGTTCTTCCTACAACTTATACAAGTGCCAAAGTAAAAAAATATATAAATTTCTTATCCCTTTTTTTTGATCAATGATGTCGAACAAGTGATAAATTTTTATTTATATTCCTATTCATACGAAATATTAGCTATAAATTGCGGATTGAATGTATGCTGCTGAAAGAAGAATTCGCCGCTAATATGAGTTATTTGGAGCCGAGTATCAACTCAATGATTGTTGCTGGAGAAGATTTAATGACGAATAAATCACTTCAGGAAGTGCTCTATATGGTTCTAGTGGCTGGGAATTTTTTGAATTCGGTATCAGTTTGTTCTATATTTCTTCACACTAAACAGTAACATGGCAAATATGAAAAGAAAGTACTATTGAATTTTTATGAATGTCAGGGTGGATACGCTGGTAATGCTGCTGGCGTGAAGTTATCATCGTTGCAAAAAATAACAGAGATTAGAGCTAACAAACCCGGGATGAATCTCATACATTATGTTGCATTACAAGCAGAAAGAAAGCGGAAAGATTTACTGACCTTTGGTCGGAACATGAATGCCTTGGAAGCTGCAACAAAGTATTTACATATGCATTAATTATTCCTCATATAAATATTCGTGTTCGATTGATTGGCATGAAAGTTTTCCATATCATTGAATAATTCATTCTATTCGCAGAACCACCATTGAACAATTAACCAATGAATTCATCATGCTGGATACGAAAATAAAAAAAATTAAAAATCAAATTCAACCTCCATCGACTGAGAGTGACATACAAGAGCAAATGGCACAGTTTCTGCAAGTCAGTGAACTTTCGACACAAAGAAAAGTGTTGTATTAATAATCAAACATACATTGGAGTATTGAAAAATATATCGGAATTCTGTTTTTTAGATGGCTGAACAAGAGATGGCACAATTAAAACGGGATATGGAAGAATTGGAAGATGTAAAACGTAGTCTCGCCGAATTTTTTTGCGAAGATGTTAATTCATTCAAAATCGAAGAGTGTTACAAGATATTCCATCAATTTTGTCAGAAATTCAATCAAGCTATTGCAGAAAATGAACGGCGGCGAGTTCAGGAAGAGCAAGTGAACGCACGTCGTAGACAACGTGAAGAACAATTATTAGCCAAAAAACGGCTTCGTGAGTATTAACAATAATTATCAAAACTCTTTATACACGTAAATCGTTTTAACACATTCAAGTATTATCCTTATTATATAGTGAGCAGTCAAGCGGAAACTCCGGGATCGGAATCAGAATACAATTTAATGGATTATGGCATGTTGGATATCCAATCAGGTTTTTCGCGTCAAGTGCATGGCCGTAACGAAGCAAAACTCAAAAGAATGCAAAATGGCGGTGTTACATCTGACGAAGACATATCAATCACTGGATCACCAAGTATTCGTCGACGTCTCGGATCTTGCTCTGGCGGTCCTGATCAACAGCCTACCAAAGAAGATACATACTCGCCAGATATCACACCAAATGGCACTCTGCGTCGTCGCAGAAGTCGTATACCGTGCGAGGATGACGATGGCAATTTAATGGACTTTTTGAGAACAACTGGGGTACAAGAAAATTCACGTGAACGAAAGTCATGGGGAAGTTTAGGTAAGATTAAGTTCTCCTGATTCGAAATTTTCCCTCGAACGCCATTGAAAGTTACTACAACTATGAGGTATATGTTTGTCAGATCGATCTTGGGCTCGGCGCGCACGTGGGCAGCCACGCCGCGGTGATCTGTTGAATGCAGATTTTTCCGGAGATCGAGAAAGACCAAGTTCACCGTCACCACTTGCTGAGAACAAACCATTTTTGAATGAGGAAGAAACAAAACCAACTGGGTATGCATTATTTGTGTTTCTTTCAAAAATATATTTTTCAAGGTTTATATTGATAATATCTGTGGTGAATGAATACGAAATTTTAGACGTGCATGGAGACAAAAAATTGAAGCATGGTTATCAGAGAATGAGAAGGAGGAACGTGCGGGAGAGGAACTCGCCAGGAAAGCGCGACAACTGCAAGCTAACCGAAAGTCTTTCGAGGATTCAGGTAGAACAACAACATTTCTTATTGATGAACAATGGCATATGAACCCATATGTTGGATTAATTTGTTTTCAGAGAACGAAGGCAAAGTGAATACTCTCACAGGAGATCATTCAGCGCGCGCGGGATACTCTGACGTTTACGATTGGCGACCATCAGTAGAAAAAACTGACGTCATGCGTACTATGGAAGCAATTGAAGGTATTATATTATCAATTAATGTTTTCTATATAATGACAATTACTCTGCATACCATAATTACGATGATTTATTCAATGCAGAAGCACAACCGAACCCGTCACACACTGACAAATCGCCTTGGCGAAAGTCCATTTTAAATGTCCCAACTAGTCCAGAAGAAATTGACCCACGATATTCACGTCGACTTCGTTCGCGTTTAGTAAATGACAATGTACTAGGCCAAAGTACATTGCAAGCGATAAGAGAAGAGGAGCGTAAGAAGAATAAATCCACAGAAATGACAATCCCCGAAGGGAATGATGAGCTCACGATATATCTTCGTTCACCCTCAATCACATCGCAAACACCAGTTGTTCGACGACTCTCAAAATCCAGTAAAAAATCCATTGAAGATAGTGAAGTCAGTGATAAAATAGAAATTGACTCGGATAATATTGAAACACCGCCAGTCACTCGACGACTATTCAGTCCACCACGTGAAGTAAAACCCGTTGAAAAAGAACCGTGCAAACGCGAACGTTGTAGTAGCGTAACTCATGGACGCGATTTAAAAACTAGTGTAACGAAATCAAGTGTTACAAATGCTGATCTTGGCAATGGCAATTTCGATCGGTATGCGGCGGCTCGAAAAACTCGAAGATATAAGAAAAACCATGACAATCTATTAGACAAAGAGAATGGGAAAGCCGAAGGTACCAATTCAACGATAGATAATTTAGAAGAAAAACCACAACGACCAAATACACTTATCTTGATAGAAAACAATGATCATGACGAAGATACTATGTTACGAGTATGGCAAGACAAATTGAAGCGTCGCAATGCAGCTGCAAATGACATTGACACATCTCTCGCTGATATGGTAAAATCAGGCGGCGAAATCCAACGACTAACACGTCAAAGAGGCTCAAGACTTCCGATAACACAACCGGCGCCGGTGGTTGCCGTGACGAATACAGTATTGAGTCCAGTAATGCAGGAGTCGCGTCCGCGCGAAACGACACCAATTTGGCCTGAACGCGCTGTAACTTGCCGTGAGAGACATCGCAGTATGATTGATCCAAGTCAAGTACGTGAGGCTTTACGATTAACTAGTAATCCACCAAGTCAAGTAAATCATCAGTCGAGTGCCATAATTGTCAGTCCAACTGGTGATCGTGAATCCGTTCCTATGTTACGGGTGACGTCACCTGAACCACGGTGCGATAGAATAGATCGAGTCGATGATGTGGAAAAAATAAATGATAATGTGAATGTTGATACAGCGATACCGATGGACATTACAGATAATAAAACTACAGTTTCATCCAGTCCGCCGAAACATTCGTCCATGTTCAAGAGCAAATTTATTCCTGACATCAATATTACGACCTCACCACAATTATCGTCGAAGAGTAAAGAGCAGGAATTAAATGATGAGGGTTTCGAAGAAACACAGAGTCTTGTGTCTGAAACATTGAGTCAAGAAACTTCTTCAGGAAATTACGAAACTGATACGCACGATTCACCACGTTGTTCGCCAGCTGAAATGCGATATACGAATAAAGATCATGATGGTGGTAACATGAAGCGTGCGGTGGGAAAAGATGAAACGGCACGTTTAAAGACGTTTGGATCGCGATCAGTTTCAGTTCGTACGAATAACGATGATAAGTCATCAAGCTTTTTACCGAAGAAGTCGTTGAATCCAAAACGTGAGACATTACGCAGAAGTGAGTCGGCTAAAAGAATTGGCCCACTAATTTTAGGCAATTCCGCGTCCAGGAATGATGTTGAGAGATCGGGATCGCGAAGCAGTTTGAGGAGTTCACGAAGTTCATTAAATAGTGCTACGTCAGTTAATACTGTACGAAAATTAGCCCCGACTCATCCACAACTTGGCGATTATACTACAGCTATTTGCGCAATGACGAATAATTTAAGTAAAGGTGCTGGAAATTCATCTATCTATTCTGGTGTGAAGGAGATTGATAAACGACAATCAACGGTGCGAACGAGTATAACGAGGATCCCGGCCAGTAGAAGTAGCAGCAGTGGGAGCAGTGTAGGGCCAGTCATACGTAACAATCGCAAACTCCAAAATGTAAGTCGTCAACGTTTCTTTTTATCCAAATATTCCAATCAACCAGTTCCGATGAATGAAATTTTGTAAATGAAAGTTTTTTTCTCCTTTTCTTCTTATTCATCAGGCTGGATCTGATATTGCAAAAGTAACTCCAAAAGTTCGCCCAGTCGTTTCGCGAACTAGTAGCTCTGTTAGTGCACATCCAAACTTGCAGACTAGAACATCAAACTCTAAAATATTGACGCCAACGCTAAGTAGGAGTAAGCTGGTGCAGCCACGTAATCACAGTTTTATGAGGCCGACAACGGCGAGTGTGAACAAAGGCTCAATACCGAATCTCCCAAGAAGCGTAAAGTCGACTCCAGTGAAGTGAAACAAACACGTATTGGAAATTTAGATAATTTGGAACTCACGCATCTTCAAAAATGATCACAATTGTGAGTAGATTTTCAAATCAAGTTGAGTCAACTTTTCGGAATCTGACTGATACAATGCAATTAGAATATTCTACAGGGTGAAAAAAAGGACGTTTCTTACGATAGATTCGCGAGACAAACCTTCACATATATATGTAACTATTTTAGATCACACATACACATACACATGCACACGTATTCATTTCCCTGGGGGAAAGACTCTCTATTATCGAATCTATTATACAATTGGAAAGAATTAAGATGGCAGGAGAAGATTTTTGTGTCAGTTCTTATCGAACTGGGAGGAGGAATATCCTCTCAGAATGAACTTTCGTCAATAAATTTCTTAAACGAACGATTTAGCATCCTTTTTTCTTAATTATTGTATGTTCGAATATATTGTCGAAATAGTCTGCCGAATGAGTCACTGTTTGGTATTTTGGCCATAGATTCTATATATTCCTTTTTTTTTTATATTTCTGGCTTCAAGTTCAATAACAGTTACCAAAGTTTGATGAAACCAATAAATGTACACGATAGCTAATAAATTTTTATCATCCAATTTATCGTTCCTGTGGTAAAAATGTAATACACTCAGACATATATATAATACATCCATTTATGGGTACATGCATACATAGACACATACTTACGACTACACACAGATAATCAAATATATAGTTAATTCCTGAGGAATCGTTGAATGTTGGATAATGTATTCAAGTGTCATACAGTTGTGCCAGCCATTGAAAATGCTCTTCAAGCATTTATGATTGTGCTATCTTATTTACATATAAGTATCGACATCATGATAATTGCTGCTCAAACTAACTTTTTACTGTTGTGTTTTCTCATTCTTCATCTCGATGGTATTCATGAAAATAACACACAAAAAAAGGTTTGAAAGTTATATTTGTACCTCAAATCAATATATAAATTAATATAACGAAATTACGCATTGAGAAAAAACTCGATTTCGTAATAATCGTACGTTTACGAGCACACACACACACCTTGAAAATTGTCATCATTGTTCGATTGATTTTGATGAATAAAGAGATTTAATCAAAATGGTGAAATGATCTGTCATTCGATTGCTGGAGTGTAAAGAATATTAATTATCCCACCAAGATTTTCAGTAATTTTTAGCAGGAACATCGATGGAAAAAAATACCAAGGCAATGAAGTTTGTGCAAAACACCAGCATATATTTTAGTATTGTGTACAAATAATATATATGGACGTTTTTTTTTTCACATGAAATCAGTCATCTCCTGGTCTAAGTCAGAGAAAAATTGACTTGACATGGGCAATCGACCCAAATATACCAAAAAAAAGTATTTACAATCATTTTGACTACAAATTAATTTTAGTAATATATCCGCAATAATAATAATCCATAAATAAAACAATTTAGTTATTGCGTATACATAACACAAAATATCACCCACCGTATTTTGTATGTTTCTCCCTTCTCATGTGTATGTATATATATGATCGACAATACAAAAAAAACGCATTTACAAAAAATTCTCAGTCTTCAACCATTTGAGCAAAGAACACGATAATAATATTATCGTAGTCAATTTATATAATTTTTTTTTTCATTTGACTGATCTTTATAGACACTCGCTCATGTACAGTTAATGGAATAGCATGAACATAAACTAGTAGTTCGATATTATTAATTAATTAATTGACTGAATCAAAACAAGTATATGAAGATATATGTGTAGATGATGTGTCATCGGAATTTCCTGGGATACGGATTCATTCAGTTCCTTGTGGGGTATAAATTTGTTTCCAATTGCCTGTGCACAAGGACTACTTATATATTATTTTATATGGCTGGGCCATCCTAATATTTATGTACATATATTTCTATCCTAGTGACATAAATGAACTTATAAATATGACAACAATGAAAACTAACAATAAATATGATCAACGGACTTGCGAGTGCCTTCTAACGAGTGAAACCGCATTCATATATAAATAATACCACTACTAAATGCATGATAAAATGATGGTATGAAGAGAAAAAGAATTGCAAAATAATCGATGAAACCAAGAAATGGAATCGATTTAAGCCAAGAGGATAAATTCAGAAATTAATCATGCAGACATCTTTGCTTCCTCATGAGATACTGAGTGTAGTCATAAATGATTAGACTTTTGTTCGATTCGTTTGTTTGTTCTATTCTTTTTCATAGGCAAATGCTATTGATCCGTTCGATCGTGAAACTTGAGTGAAACTGGTCCCTTAGGCGCAAGAATATATTCAAATTGTAATTTAAGTTCATCTTCAGCAACAATTTCGAATTCTCGAACAACTCTAGCAATAATAAGTTGTAGTCCCTTTTCAACGAAACGTTTGCCTGGGCATATCCGTCTACCAGTACCAAATGGCGTTACCAATAACCGTGAGTGGGGCTCAGTGGGCTGCAGCCACCGTTCAGGCATCCATTCCGAGGCATTCCTGAAATTGCAATCCTCCAAACATGCTATCCACGTATGTAAAAGTACAGTGGTCTGCAGTCGAGAGAACATTATTTTTTGTTTTAAAAATATTTTTCTTCAGATTATAATTTTCTTTTTTTCATTCGGTCAAGAACCATTCGTCATCCATGAAATTAATTCTTCGAAAATAAAACTTACGCCAGCCTGAAGATGATATCCTGATAGAGTAATTGGTTCATCCAAAATGCGTGCAATACATGGCGTCGTTGGTATGAACCGGAACGCCTCGTTTATACATGCACGCAGATAAGTGGCGTTGTAAAGATTATCAGCATTAATATCGCAATTAGGTGGTGCTAACATTGCAACTTCTTCATAAAGGGCCTTTTGTACTGTGGGATGGCTTCCAATTAAATGGAAAATAAACACCAGTGTGTTGCCAAGCTGTAAGTTATCCAATTTAGTCATACCAATATTATTCATCAAAAAACCAATGTATCAAAATTACATTGGAGAATATATGAAAAAAGAGAAAGAAAAAAAAAAAGAGAGAGAGAGTGAGAGAGGACTTACCGTGTGTATACCAGCTGCTATAAAATCTATAATTGCCGCTTTCTTGTCTCTTATATCTAAAGTCTTTTCTCTCAATATCGATTGAAATACTGCCTCAACTGGCTCATCATGAGCATTTTCTTTCTGCTCTCTTATAGTAGTTTCCAATAATTCCGATATAATACTGAATGGAAAAGAGAAGAATAAATGAATGTCGATATTTCTATCAAGTCATCTTGCAACTAAAGTACATTAAAGTATATATTGGAACATAAAAACTCTTGTAGTAGTTAATTTTATTCATGCGTCTCTCACTTGTAAATTGTGTCCTCACTCTCGATTAATTGCTTGTAGTAAGCAGTAGGTAGTATTTTCCACAGTGGCAGACCATAAAATGCGTCACGCGAAGCGGTAAAATGAATTCTCACTGCTTCTGCCAATTTTGTGGTCAATGTACTCGAAGTTTCCGTAAGAAATCCCAGGTGTCTACCCAATATTAAAGTGCACGTGCCTAATACATAATGCATAACTTTGTTTCATCAAGAAAAAAGAAAAAGAATTATTTTAAAGTTATTTAAAAGCTGCAATTTTTCCTTACTTTCCAATCCCATTGTGTAAGCGAGTTCTTCAAAGCCATTGACATTACTACCAATTCTACGTGATTTAATGAGATTGATAAAATCATCGGCGACTTTATTGAGAGCAGGAAAAAATCCCAACACCGTTTTCGCATCCATCAATTTTGGCGTAAGTGCATCCCTTAATTTTAGCCACGTCTCGCCTTGTCTGATTATTTTTGGAATGAAAAATATCATTTTTATTCATTCATTACTTTCTTCTTCTCTTATAGATAAGTGAGCACATGTGTTGAGTGGCAAAATTCGTTGAATAATTTTGTGTATACTTGGAACACTCACTCATTAACGAGACCAAGATTGGTATAACGATCTTGACGAGATTGTCGGTATTGTGATATGATCTCTTGCGGTGGACGAAGTGGATAACGCGGTGTACGTCTCAACACCAGCTCAATGTCATGGCGTGTATACACAGATATCACCGGATAATTCCAAAGCGCTTGCTCCTTGCACAATGGACCGTAGCGTCGATTCAGATCTACTCTTGAAATCATTCGATATCATCAGTTCATTTGATAACATTGAATTCACTCTCAATTGGCATTGAAAATTTTATGTATTTAAGAAAAGACCAACTATCCATATAAAAAATTCAATTCAACCTTTTTACCTTTGTATGCATCGTGAATTTTTTCCATACGATAGTATCCAAACCATGAGAATATCCACCTTGTACCCAAAAATGGCAAGCTAAATGGTCCTGGGATGTCACGGACGGTTAGAAATTGACTCATAATTTTATCTCCTGAGGTTGGTAGAAGTAGTGGAACCAAAATGACAAAAAAGGAAAAAAAATAAAAATAAATAAAAAAAATAAATAAAATTAACGAACATGGTGAATTGGTCAAAATTTATTCTGAAAGCTCTGAGAACGTAAAAAGACTGATTTTTGCGTAGGATGCATTTGCTGAAGAAATGTTGGGAGGCAAGGCGGAGGTGGAATGAATGGTGAACAGACAATTTTGACAGTTTATGATTCTCTAATTGAGTTTTAAAATGTGAAACCGAACGGTCCTTATGCAGACGAAAGATGGAAAAAAAATGATAATAAAATGAAAATAAATGAAATTATGGTAAAGCCAATGTAATAAAGATGATGATGAGTGGATACGATTATCACACCGACTATTAGGAGATTAGGGAGATAATTGGATAACTGACGAAGTGAGCAAAATTATTCGGAAAAAAATTGCCCTTGTGGCCGCTAAATTCAAGACAAAATTTGATTGCGTATTTGAATGAAATTCGAATGACAGGCAACGCTTAAATTCAAACAGGACGGTGTTATTACCGTTATAAAACCGGCTTTGGTTGGAACCGATAGGCTATTTATGTTATAACATATACATATACACCATTATCGTTTTTACATCTTTGAATTTACTCGCGTATAATCAATTAATTTAGGCCCATGGTTGAATGACCGTTCTACATGTATGTTATATGTTTCCGGTGTGGACTTCACATTTTATTCATTAAATACTATATAATATTGATCAGCAATAGCTCATTTCATTTTTTTTCTAGATAAAGTTTGCGCTGCTGATTTCGATGAAATTCAAGTGAAAATACTTCCTCACTATCGCCACATTGTGAAATATGAATTATAAATACGGTTGCCATGAGTATCTCAACCTTGACGGAGATATTTAATAATAAAACAAAATAATTATATATATACAGGGTGATCAGAAGCAAATTTGCATATGTCAATTTCGATATTTCGACTTTTTTTTCTTCTTCTTTTCGTTTGAATTATGGACTGTGAATTAAGTATTTGGCAAAATTTAATTTTTTAATTGAATTTTCAATGTCATAGGAATATTGAAGAATATAGCGCAAATCTCATTAATACTCTAAATGCCAACCACATCAATTGCTAATATTTATGCGGCATAATAATATATATGCACAGATTTCAGGCCACCCTGTATGGATACATATGTATATATATATATATTAATATATATATATGATGAATGGTAATATGTCTCAAGTGCACGAGTAATCACGGCAATAAAATAAAATATCTGACGTATATATCATAAATTCTCGGACAAACGAAAATTTCATCGAGCTAGAGCATCTACAGAGACACGCATATATATATATATATATATATATATATATTAATACAAACGTATATAATTCTTCAATTTTGTGATAAATGTATGAACGATAACATCTGTTGAAAAAAAAAAAAAAAAAAAAAAAAAAAAAATAAAAAAAGAAAAAA
>JAPYZH010000403.1:0-63053 GCA_030523085.1 Meteorus colon
CGACGTTACCTTCTCTGCTATAACCGCAAGTTGTTGGTATTGTTTTCACTCCATTTTGCGCCCGACATTTAATTAATTGTTTGTGTCCACGTGGTCGATATGAAATCCAAATACGACACGTACTGTCTTGTGAACAAGTTAAATACTCCTCTTTGATAAATGGATGCCATGCACCACAGTTTAATGCTGCTGTATGACCTTTTGTGCGTGCCATATCAGTTATATATTGATCGCCCTTAACAGTTTCGCATTTTTCGAAACCATCACGGTCAAGTACTTTAGCTTGTGCCGCACCAGATATCACAAGAATTACATCGCCAGTCATTGAATATTGCAAACATTTGATTGGATGATTTTCACATGGTTGAAGTGTACGAAAGCTTCTTAATGATGAATCCATACCTGAAAAATCCCAAAAACTCACATCATAATCAACGGAACCAGATGCTAAACGTGCGCCAGATGGATCTGCTGCAATCGCAGTTATCGCCTTTGTTCCATGAGTCATTGTCACTTCATGACTGCAAGGAATTTTGTTTATCAAACTGGTTTCTTCGTTGTCTGAGTCATCATCGCTGTCTGAATCACTGTCATCTTCACTATCGCTATTTCGTTCTCTTGATGTTTTTTTCACTTTCTCGTGAGTTTCTTCAGGCGGTGGAGGTGGTGGTGGCGGCATAGGACCGATAACATCCTCTTCTTCATCATTATCATCTTGATCTTTTGTGTCAGTTGAATCTTCTGTTACTAATTTAGAAGTACTCGGTGCTTCATTCTGTTCAACTGTTCTTTGTTTTAATTTATAACTGCTGCTCATTGTCTTGCTAATGTTCTCCAGCATCTCTTGGACATCAAATGATTTAGCTTTTTTACCAAAGCTAGTTAATCCCATTACTTTTTTGAGATTTTCTGATTCTTCCTCGTCTTCGGGACGTATCTCGGTCATCGTTGTTGTGGAATTATCCTCTGAATTTCGATCGCCAAATACACCGAAACCCACAACAGTTGGTGCATCATCATCAGACGATTTCTTTTGGAAGTTCGAACTTATTTTTCCAAATGTTATTTTTTTTCGATTCATTGTGTATAACCTAAAACATTTACGATAATAATTAGTGATCGTACAATTGTAACAACAAAATATATTTGTAGTAAAATTTTTTGGAGGTTAGATTGACGTACCTGCAACGTTTTTCGTATTATTCATAAATATATTGACAATATTATTGTCATACCACAATGATTTGTGTGAAATTATTTGTTTTGATTGTTAAATCACATACAATATGTGTTTAACCTATAATAAACACTGTCGTACACATCAAACCCATCTGAACTCATCCGAAATTCAAATAAAACACAAACATCGAATCGAAATTAAATCGATTATTAATCGAAACATTCCGATTAATCATCACGATCGAGATATCGAAATATTTGAATCTAAAGTCGACGCCATTCTTGGCGGGATTTTCAGTATTTGAATTTTTTGCATTTTAACGCCTCTCTAGGACTCATACTCAATTTCATTAGCAATTTTTAGTAACACTGCGCTATTTCCTAACCTATTCAGCGTATTTTGTTTATTAAAATCAAATGAAAATCAGTCGCTTTTCAAGTTTGATCCAAAAATCAATAAGATTGAACAGAATACCAGTCGATGTCATGGCGAGTAAACAAGATGGCCACACACAAGGAAAAAATGACTTAAAAAAGGGTGCGAAACACAAGAAATTCATCCATTGTTATTCTCTATTGTCGGTCTCCTTCCACAACGCTATCGGCCAATTCATGACCCTGGATAACCCTACCACGCACATAACCTCACATTAATATAAACATGTATACAAGTCAGCTGTTGGACGACAATTTCTATTGACAATTGCGAATCATCTTTGTTGTGATGCATTTTTCACATGGAACATCCACATGAAACAGAAACAACAATGCGAACAATTATTTAAACAATTGAGAGATCAATTTCCTATTTTTTAATTCCATCAGCAATCGGATACATTGAATTGTGCATAGAAGAAAAATAAAACGATGGCAGGCACGACAGTGAATACAAATACATCAGAAATAAATTTTAATCATCGTGTAAGAGCAAACAGCTCAGGAACAGCATCAACACCGTCATCATCATCTGATTATATTACAAATGACGCTGATGATAGTTCGGATAGTAAAGGATTATTAATACCATTCAGTTTGAAATCAGTTGAATCACTTTTATCGTTATCGAAAACCACCACATTGGATGATATTGATGAAATGATTGAAAAATGTAAACAAATGATATCAGATAGTGAAGAATGCACTGAGGAAAGAAAGTGGCTAGTAAGACGATTAATAGAATTGCGTTTGCGAGCACAACAATTACGTGGTGCTGCTGATCCAAGTTCATTAGAAACACAAGTTGTGTTGGGACATCATTTGGTGCCACAAAAATATCAGATAACAACAACTGGACCAGTTTACTGCGATCATTGTAGCGCTGCTATATGGATGATGTTACAGTCGTGGTATATGTGCAGTGGTGAGTGTATTTGATATTTTCATTTTATCTCACCAATATTTTAACTGTTTTCTGTGTATTTTATTTGGCAGATTGTGGTTTTTGCTGTCATTGGAAATGTTTACCAGATATACATCGAGTGTGTGCTCACATTGTTGCCAGTGAAGCTGGTGGGTATATTTTTGCAAAAGAAATCTGTCCGGAGAAAGGACTTTCGTTGCAGGGATATCGATGCGCTGAATGTCATACGAGGATAACATTTAGTGAGTCAATTTATCATATTTTGATTTTTCGGTGATATGTTTAAGGAGGAACTATATTTTAACTGCGTTAATCTTAATTTGTAAAAACTTAAACATTTATCGCAAGCTCACACAAAAGGATTATCGTTGCCATGTTTTGGTAGTCCATTTAGACAGCAAGGTATAAAAATTGCAAAATATAACGCTTTGTCCTTTATATTAGTAGAATAATTTAATGTTAGAATTAAAACTGATATCTAGATTACGTATTTTCATTTTGAAAGTTTATATTTCTTTGTTATTAATTAGTGATTCATTTTGTTTTACGATTTAGAATCCGTTTGGGTAGAACCAAGACTTTGTGACTACACAGGATTATATTTTTGTCAACGTTGTCATTGGAATTCTCTCGCAGTTATTCCTGCAAGAGTTATCCGGAATTGGGATATGGAACCACGACGTGTTAGTCGATCAACCGCACAATTACTTGGATTACTCAATGAACGTCCAGTGTTACCACTTGAAGAGCTCAATCCAAAATTGTTCGATCTCGTTCCTGATTTATCACTTCTCAAGGTAATTTAAAAGCTCATAGAAATGAAAGTAATTTTTATTTGAATTGAATTGTGTGATAAACGTTTTACTATCTTTAGAAAATTTATAAAATAATTGGACAATGGAATGGAACAATTAAACTGCTTATTTAAGTTTGGATATTAATTTTAGCGTTTACGAGAGGAGTTACAAATGATGAAGAAATATCTCATCTCTTGTACGGATGCTGATCAACAAGGATTGCCATGGCGTGTAGGTTTGAGAACGCATATGATAGAAAATTCTGGTAATTATTCAATCAAAGATCTCGTTGATCTACTAAGTGGTGTTTTAATTGATGAAATACGTACGGCTTATGATTCAATGCGCAATCACATCATGGAATCCTGTAGACTATGTCGTGCTAGGTGAATATAAAAGCATTTGTTTAGCATAAATACTGAGAAATAATAAAAATAAATATTATTCTTATTATTTAGAGGTCATTTATGCGAAATTTGTGGCAGTGGTGAAGTGATATTTCCATGGGATCCAAATGCAATATCTTGTCATCAATGCACAGCTGTTCATCATCGTGCTTGTTGGTCAGAGTGTAATCATTCTTGTCCAAAATGTAAACGATTAGAAAAACGTCGTGCACGTGAGTCACAAGCAACGAATGATATCGAAGACGAAGACGATGCTGAAGTAGAAGAAGAAGACTTGTTGTCTCATTCAGAGAAAAATATTTTATTATGATTGTGTAGATATATTTTCTATTAGAAATCATTCGAGAAAATATTTATTGAGATGAAAGAGATGATTAGAAGAAATATTTGGGATCAGATTAGATGGTGAATATGAAAGTATAGCAGATCCTGTGTGATAATCAATTGCTGAGATATATTCTTGAGTTAATTAAAACATATTTCACACGATATTCTCCTTAAACAATCAATCCGGAGTTGGAAAAGGTGAAAGGTTATGTTTCACTGCTAAGTTTGGTATAGTTTGTGGATATAATAATATAATGTAAACCCAATTCGTACTAAATTTAACAATTTTAATAACAATTCCTTTTATTTGCCTTAATACTTTTATAACACTAAAATGAAGTTTATAATTAAAATAACTACAATGATAATAATTACTGTATTGTATTGAAATAAGAATATTATTGATAGAAACATAATTATTTATCAAAGAAAATGAGTATCGGATAATTCGCGAGTGCAATAAACATATTATTAGAATGTTTGAGAGTAGAAATAAAGGAAGAACAAAAAGTGAATGTACTTCTGAACGCATTAGACCATTCACTAGAATATCAATCTTTGTCTATCAATTTTCTTTTCGTTCGAGTGTGAGGAAAATTGTATAGGTCGGTAACGCATCAGTGTGAATAATTAATGAAGAAATTATTCAATTCGAAAAAGAAACAGAAATAATTTACTGATGATTTATCGTAATATGTAAAGACACATCGAAATAATTTTGTATTTCTTCTTTTCACTATTATGAAAAGTTGTTTAATATTATTCATAATTATACAGAAATATTCTGCATGAGATAATAATGAAAAACGAATCTGAACTACAAGAAAAAAATTAAAATAAAGAAGAGAATTTTTGTTGAATGATTTCGTGTCGTTTGATGCTTTGAAGTAATTAAAAATATCTTTGCAATTTTATCATTTCTATTTATTGAATACTCTTGAAAATAAAAATGAAGAAATAAAATTTCTTTTTAATGTGTCAGGTGAACGGGAATGATTTCATGACCTTGACGCGTTTGTAACTTGTTGAAAAGAGAAGAATAATTGAAAAAGAAATAAAAACTAACCGTCCTTGACCTATTTCACTGAATTTGAAGACGCTGCAATAAGAGAAATACCAAAATTCTTCATTTTATTTGTTATGTTTGACAGTTATTGATAATTAAATTGACAGATGAGTAATTAAGAGACAAAAAAATAAGCTGAAATAATAGAAATTAAAATGAATGGGAACACGAATGTCAATTGAATCAATTGTAATTCGTTGAAGGATTCTCATTCATAAGAATTTTTTTTTCCTGTCATATTCATGCCCAATTGGAATTTTGTTTTGTATTTAACTATTATCACATTATTTATTTGTGTGTACAGAATGGTTGAATGGTTGATAGACGTTGGTATTTCCAGCTTTCAATTACAGAAAATCACAACATTTTATGACATTCAATTAATTTATGACTCTATAAAATTACAGAGCAGTTTGTTGATATTAAATTCTCAGTGGCTGATGATTTCAGTGTTTGAGTTTTCGTTCAATTATCTATATATGAATAAGTTCGATTAATTGTTGTACTCACGAAATATTCACTTTCTTGTATTTATTAGTTGTTAAATCAAAGCAGAGAGTGGCATTTGAAAGCTCCAGTTGTAGGAAGTCTTCGCTGCTTTAAATCTACGTCAAACAAAAAGTCACAACGGTAAAGAAAAACAAAATAAATTAATAACTAAAAAGGTTTTTGCCATAACTTAACTTTCAATTATTTTAATATAACAATTTAAAAAGAAGAATTGGATAGAAAATAACACTTTATTTCTCCACTAATTTTTCCAACTTTATAATGATATATAAATATTAGTAATTTCCAATGGATTATTTTCATTCTAGTTCACACTATAGAATTCTTATTTACGAATTGAATGAAATTTCTCGTACTCAAATTCATCGATAATTCTTTGAAATATCATACAAGCCATTTTGAAATGAAATTAACTTCAGTAACTTTCAAATTATTATTCTGTTTCTTTTCTCTGTAATTGAATTGTTTGTAAATGTTGTTGCATATTTTTACCGCAGAACGATAAGAGAAAATTATAATATGAAAAAGAGGAAATAAGAGGGTTTTGATATGAAACATGCGAATACCAACTCAAATATATATTATAAACTCAGCACTTCAATTTTATCCTTGAGTACAATTTAACATTTAATCGCACTACATTATAACCGTCTTCTTCAACGTTCCACCCGGTCCTTTCAACGTTTACTAACCGACAAACTGTACAAGAAATTTCAAAATAATTTCCTCTGTATTCTTCGTCCGTGCGTTCATCGAAGTAAACGTGATACTCGTTAAAGTTACATTGAATTGTCGTTATCTAATTTTAAACAACAAAACAATATCAACAAATTGAAATCCAAGAATATTTGCAATATGTAAGATCAATCTTTTGATAAATTAAAAATTGAACATAGAAATTATTTTATGAATTAAGGAAAGAATAAGGAAGAAATTATTTAAACAATTTCAAGTGTTAATAAAATCTTAATTATTTCTATATATCAATTAAATTTATCCACTGAAGGAGATTTATGCTTTTTTTTTCTCTTGTAGTATTAAATAATATAATTGTAGAGTGAAAAGAAAAATTGCATGTATTGTTAAATAATAAATATTTATGTTTATATTGAGAAATGTTTAAAAGCGAGATGAGAAAATAAATGCGAAGGTGTACTTTTTCTAACAATACAATGTTTATACGCACACACAAAACACTTTCGCTTTGATGAGTTGGTTGTGTGTTGTAATAACTCTCAAGTGAATAAATGAAATAAAAGAGAATACAAAAATAAATAGATAAAGAATATAAAGCGTGAGTTAGAAAAATTGAATTGTTTTAATTGTCTTTAGAATAATTTATGAGGACAATGGAATTCAATTTTGGACTGATGTTAATTCTTCTCATTATACTAAATCAACACAATGGATGTATCAATGCACAAGAAGATGAATTATTTTCTGAAGGAAAGAATAATCAGGACGAGACTTCTTATGAATTTTATATTGATAATGAGATTGATATGAAACAAACTTTTCGTAGTGTATTTGAAAAGTTTCTTCAAGGATTAAGGATTACATTGAAAACTTCAAAACCAACTGGACTTGCTGGAAGATTCATCAATGGATTGCCTGAACCACTTCGAGGATTTTTTCTTCCATCTAAAAATGAAACACAATCGAATGATACAGAAGGAAATAGACGTGGATTTGGAGATTTTTTGAATACAATTGGTGATGAATTCAAAGCCATTTTTCCAGGTAAATTAAAATATTTTTCCTATTTTTGTATCAAAGAATTATTTAAGTTAATGAAAATTCAACTGTGCAATTTTATTTTCTTATTTTTAAATGAATTCATTAAACAAAATATTATTATGATTTTATAAAGTGTTTGTTGATTATATTCAAAATATTAAATTATTGAAATAAATTTTGTTACAGGAACTCTATGGTGTGGTGATGGAAACATAGCAAAAAATTTCGATGATATTGGTGAATTCTCTGACACTGATAATTGCTGTAAAGAACACGATCTCTGTCCATCTACAATTGCAGCTGGTGAATCGAAAGATTTGTTGAAAAATAATGGGATTTTTACCAGGTGAATTCACTTCATTGAAACATAAAACATAAAATTAACATCAAATGAATTTGCTCATATATTTCTTTGTGTTTATTTATCATTCAATTTAATTCACTTTAAATTGTCACCTTAATCGTTTTGGTATTTTATATCAGGTCACATTGTTCTTGTGACGATCGATTTTATTATTGCTTGAAGAAAGTGAATACAGTGATCTCTAACAGCATTGGTACGACCTACTTCAATATTTTACGTCCTCAATGCTTTCGTAATTATTATCCAATCGAGTACTGTGAAAAATATGACGGGTATGAAAACAAATATAAACCTTATTTAATTATAAATAATAACAAATCATAAATAAAATATTGAACGAATGATATTGATTATTTTTCAGCAAACAAGGAACAGAAAATAAATGTCTGCAATACAAATTTGATTCAACGAAAAATGCAACTCTTCAATGGATTGATACTCCAGATTTTTGACATTTAATTCAATATTGAATTAATTATAATAATGTTTGATATATTTATTAATTTATATTTAAATTGGCAACTTGGCGAACATCTCAAAATAATTTTTCTATGACGATAACACAAAAAGACAAGAGGCAATGAATAATTTGTGTTCAATAGATTTCCAAATGACAATTTTGAACTTCGCCTATATGTTAACAATTTTTAATTAACAAATGTGTGTTCATACCTCATTTTTATAATTAATTATATTTCATCGATTATTTGCGCAATGAGCAGATGAAGAAAAATTTAAAATGAAAAATAATATCAAACTCAAAGTCTACAAAGAATAATAAATGAAACTGTAGAAAATGTAGAAAATGTAGAAATTTCTCTATCAACAAAACCAATACAACTCTGACGTATAATTCTCCATAATAACGAATTCCCTTTCATGAAGGAGGTGGAGCTGCATAAATACACAGCCATAACTGTAATTACAGAGACGCGAATAAATTACAGACTATAAATCACAAAGCACACGTAATAACACATCAAACAAAATTCCTTCCCCTTTAATAATAAACCCCACAAAATATTTCGTCATATCTAATATACCTAAAATAATCCAGCAATGTCCACCTCAATAATTTCCTTTTAGTCACTCATATTCAAAGTAGATATTCAACTAAACACATCGCGAAATAGAAAATTAATAATGAATTATCACATTGACAATCATAAATTTCGTTGTCTCAAACCAAACTATCACATCATTATTTCTCTAACAATAAAACGTTTTATTGGTACATGGCCACCAGTAGCAAAACCAAAACGTTATTTCTATTCAATTTATACAATAATTAGTTTCATATTTACACTTGGTATTTATTTAATTGTCCAAGCAATTAATTTATCAGTGATATGGGGTGATATTGATCGTATGGTTGCAAGTGCATTTTTATTTCTAACAAACATTGTTCATACGTATAAAATAATTGTTATTCTTCATAATCAAATACGTGTTAGAGTATTATTAAATATATTGAAGTCACCATTATTCAGTCGTGATAATAAAAAATACGAACGTATTTTTTCTTATTATTCTTGGCAGGGAATTATTCATCATGTTATTTATCAAAGTATTGGTGGTGTAACTGTAGCATGTTGGGGATCTACTCCAATTGTTGATGCTATTCTTGGTATAGCAAGACGTTTACCAATGGATGCTTGGTATCCATTTGATGTTAAGCAATCACCAGCTTTTGAAATAATTTGTGCACATCAGATTATTGCTGTTACAATTTGTTGCATTCATAATATTTCTATGGATACATTAATCACAGGATTGTTAAATGTTGCTTGTTGTCAATTGGAAGTGATTAAACATAATTTACAGAATATTAATATCATTGAGAATGTAAAGGATTGTGAAATGAGAATTGATGAAGAATTAATGATTCACGAATTTTATAGATGTATTGAACATTCAAATATTGTCATGAGGTGAGATCAATAATTTATCAATGAATTATTTGATGAGGAAGACAAAATAAATCAATTTAAAATCTATTTTTTTAAAAATAATTTCTACGACATTTAAAACTAAACACAAAAGAGAATAGAACAAGTTAATATATATTCCTATTTGATCATCGATAACGTCAGTCTTTTAACCTTGTTAATAAACTGACAATTTCATTTATTCAACTGATGTATTTATGTTTAAATATTTCCAGTCTTTCCACATTGACAGTAATTTATATCTTCATATTGAAACACTGAGTCAATTTAATTTAAATAGGAACAATAAATTAATTAGATGAATGCAACTGTCGATGAGAGAATAATAATTAATTTAAGTTCTAACATTTATTTATTTCTTTTCAATTTGTTATTTAGATTTGTGATGGAGATAAAATCAATTTTTGGTGGAGTTATTTTATCACAATTAACTATTAATTGTGGCATTATTTGTTTGACTGCATTTCATATCACTAAAATGACAACATTCAATCCTACTGAAGCATTTGGGATGATGATGCATACTTGCTGTATGACATATCAAATATTTATATACTGCTATCATGGAAATGAATTGGCCTTGCAGGTTGCAATTTTTCTTTCTATCTATTTTTCTATCTTGAATATACATCTTACTATGTTAATTGAATTCATTTCCTTCTCCTACCTATACACTTTGTTAGTTTAATTGCAATTAATAATTTGCAGAGTCAAAGTGTTGGAGTTTCAGTGTTCGCAAGCAACTGGTGGAAATTTAATCGACGATTCAAACAATCACTGGGAATTTTTATCACACGTTGGCATAAACCTATTATTTTTACTGCTGGTCCATTAGTTCGAGTGTCACTTGATACATTCGTTGGGGTAAGTTGATAAAATATTTTATTGATGAGAATAAACTTCTACATTTGTTTCTATTTATTGATAGATTCTTCGTACGTCATATTCTTTCTTCACGTTACTAAAAAGTACAACTAATTAATAAATATTTCCACTGTCTTCTAGAAAAAAAACAAAAATGAAATACACAGATAAATATTTATTGATTTAAAATCATCTAAATATAATAATTGTAAAGTAGTTTTAATTGCAATATATTAGATTTGTAGAAAATAACAAAAGTTTTTATCAGAAAATACTTCCAACAATTAATTTTGTTATCCTATTTCAATTCGAACTTCTTTTTCAAATTGTTATAACATAAATTCGCTTTCATCCTCTGCTATAACTCAATGAATAGAAAAATAAGAAACATGGGAATACCCAGTCACAATTATGACATTGACTCATCAAACGATTATTATGAAAACATAATGAAAATAAAAAATGATTTAGAATTCAATTGAAAGATCCTTTTACCTTCGTTGTCTTTCACTTTTCAACAATTTTCGTCAATCAAATGGAGATGCACAAGCCGTCCTTGCACTGTTCGAAGAATTTACATTCATTCTCGGGATCGCAGTCTAAAAAAAATTGAGATAATAAATTAAAAGAACTGAACAAATTAATCCAAATGTTTATCATCATTGTCTTCATCAAGTTATATCATTATAATGTTATGCTTACTCTTTCGACATTCTTTAACATTCGTGAGAGTGTAACCGTTGGGACACTTGCAATTAAATGTATGATTTGATGCGACGCATTGAAAATTAAGTTCCTTACATGAATCCTCTTCACATACGGGAGTACAGATCCCATCTTCATTGCATCGATCAGAGTCACTGCAATCGTCAGGGTCTGTGCAATCTAATAAATGAAGATGGTGGTTTAGGATCATCAATGGATAAAAGTTATCATCAGGCTATCTCTTTATTAACAATTATTTATTAATAATCTTATACTCACTCTTTACACATGTGCCGTAGTCGTCTTCATGAGCGCCATCAATACAATCGCACCTGAATTGGTGATCTGTTGCATTGCACTTAGAATAAGGCACATCATTACATTTATTTTCATGACATGCATTGACACACAAATGGTCAAAGCACTTTTCATCAATATTACAATTTTCCTCATTGCATTCTGATTAATCAGGATGATAAATTGGAAGACCAAACAAATACAGAGATAATTATCAATGCTATCATTGCCATCAATTTTTTTCTTTTCATTTTCATATATTTACCTTCTATACATTCATTGTTGTCTCCTTGATAGTAACCATAGTCGCAGGTGCAAATTACATTGTGATCCTCAGGGGAGCAAGAAGAATTGTTTGGACATGCAGATGGAATGCTACATGGGTTGATACATTTGTTGGCCACGCATTTATCATAGAAACTACATCCGTCGTCGTCAGTGCATTCTGAAGAAAAAAAATGAGAAAATCAGGGAAATTGATGGATAAAAACGATGAAAAGTCTTTGAGAATCTATTGGTTGATTGGAATGTTGATGATTGTTGGCTTATTTGATTGTTCTTATTGACGTCTTACTCACTTAGAACACATTGGTTACCATACTCAGTGTGATCATCTTGACAATCACATTCTCGTTCGTGGCCGGATACAACACAATCAGAATAGAGTGGACAATCATGAAGTTCGCATGGATCAATGCACTTTTCCTCTTCGCATTTTTCAGTGTCGATACAATCGGTGTCATTGGCACACTCTGTTGGTTGATAATAAATCAAGAAAATTTATAGACATTGAATTATCAAAGTCTTGATTGGAATCAATTGATTGATCAAGATGTTGATTTAATAAATTATTTAAGTTGTGGTTTTACTTACTTCTGAAACATTTTTCACTAGGATCACCGACGTAATTGGTAATACAATGGCAACTCGCCAAACGATCGACTACATGGCATTCAGTATTATTAGTCGAGCAGTTCTTAAGCTTGCATGGATCGATGCATTCTAGATTCAAGCAAACTTCAAAGTCTTTACAGTCCTTGTTGTTTTCACATTCTAACAATTTAGAAGACGATAATAATTCGATTAGATTTTTACAGGGATTCTTAGTTAGTGAACATTTATAGAATTAATTAACAATTGTATTGAATATATTTACTTTTGTGACAATGACCAACAGGATGGTCAGTTGGTATATAGCCAGGTAAACAACTGCATGTAGGAGCATGGTTGATTATTTTGCATTCCTGGTTATCATGACAATCGTCATTGCTCGTGCACCCTAAATGAAAATTGATAGAGGTAGTTAATTCAAGGATATCGTGAAATTATAATAATGATTTTTAAATTATTATAACTCACTCGGTTTACATTCTTTATTGCTTGTTTTTCGAATATAACCAGGCCAACATTCACATGAATGAGAATGGTTTTTATTCACTTGACATCCTTCATTTGGGCCATTGCACAATTTTTTGTAACATGCACAGACACATTCACCACTTTCACATATTTCTGTTGGTTCACATTCTTCATTGCTCGAGCAAGTTTTATCTGGAAATTCATAATAAATGTGAATTTACAAAATGAATTGCAATTATTTTAGTACTCACTTGATACACATTCTCCCATTAGATCACGTAGGAATTTGGGCAAACATTCACATGAGACAGTGTGATCATTGTTGTATTTACAACTCTCATTTGCGCCACAGTATTGAGGACACACATCGACACATTCTTCGTCTATGCATTTCTCTGTGACATCACAATCTGTATGATAAATGCAAGTTTTACCTGAAAATTACAGTTTATAATTAAATACATTCACTCTGTATATAAATATTTTTAGGATAGAAAGTTGCTTAGATGTTATGGTCTTACATACTTAGGACACATTTTCCATCAGAAGAACGTTCAAAACCAGGTGAACATTGACATGATGAAACGTGGGGTTGAATTATTTGACAACCCTCATTGTCACTACATTTTTGTTTTGAACATAAATCTACACATCTGGTTTTTTCGCATTTTTCCCCAAGACCACAATCAGTATCGGCTGCACATTCTGAGGCGAAGAAAATTTAGATATAAATTAATAAATAATAATTAATTCATGCACATGATCTTCTTTGCTCACCTTTTCTTGATATTTGTGGACACTCGCGCCAATAATTCATTCTCTATTGAGCAAATATAATAATTATATTGATCAACGCATGTTGTATATTTTCTTTGAATATTATTTCTTACTCACATTATCTTCTTGTGGAGAAGACACAGCTGGCAGAACAATAGCAATTGCGATTAATAATATTAATCCATCTGTCCTCATTTTGAATATAAATTTAATTCCTTGATTATTTTCGTCCTTTTCTGCTCACGATAATTGAAATATTGGACAATAGCACATCCAAATTTGACAATCTAAAGCTGATAGATGTAAAGAGAATATTAATCGCTAAATACACACAAGTGTTTCATGATTAATGAAGTATAAAAATGAATGAATAAATAATTGAACAATTCATTGAATTTTCACTTCAATATATTTGTTAACAATGTTTTGCTATTTATTTTTAATAATATAATTCTTAATTATGATGAAAGTGACGATAAATTCGAGTTCCACATCAACACTTACTGTTGGAGATCAAAGAAGACATTAATATTGTTTCTTTAATTGTTTCGTGTTTATATAGACTGTATAGATCGTTCAAAATTAATTTGTAAGCACAAATTATTGCACAGTATTGAAGAACGTACGCTTATTCGAAGAAATTCTATTGAGCAATGAGCCATTTATTCAGCCTTGCATACATTTGGACTGTGGCAACTTCATAATAATGTAAATAAATATTTATTAAAATTATTTACCGCGCAAGAAGAGTTTTATCAAGGAATGAGACATTCTGTAGATTTTTTGCCGTTGTCGTCTGTTCATCATCATTTCTTGATTGCGAAATACTCATGGAAGGAGTTTTAATAAATGTTCTCTGTTATTGTTAAACAATCACCGGATTTAATACTTCGAATAAGACCTGGTTCACACCGACATGAAAAAGAATGTCGATCATTAACTTGACATGATTTCAATGAATCTCCACAAAATCGTTTGGAACATGCACTGTCACATTGACCCTTTCTACATGTCTCTGTCGGCTGACAATCTTCTCTGTTAGAGCAAGTTTTGCCTAAAAATTCAGAGTTGAAATAGAATTAAAGATCAAATAATTAAATAAAACATTTGTAAATGACATGATTCGCTACTTACGAACGCAAACTCCTATAAAACTTCTTGTAAAATTAGTGGAGCATTCGCATGAAAAATTGTGTAAACCATTTACTTGACAATTTTCATTTGGGCCACATTTTTCGTTAAAACACACACTGACGCATTTTTTCTCCTCACATTTCTTGGTCGGACCACAATCGTCATTCCCTGAGCAGAATTTCTCTGGAAATAGAAATTTAAATCAGAAACATTCGATGAATGAGTAATAAACAAAGATTTTATTCCAAGATTCATTCTTGTCTTAATAATCAATTTTTAGTTGATATAATTCGCTAAATGTTATGGTTCACATACTTGGTACACAATCCCCTTTAGAATCTCGATGAAAATCAGGTAAACATTCACATGATGAAATATTATCATCAATTATCTGACAACCCTTATTGATACCACATTTCTTCTTTGAACATGCACCAATGCATTTGTATCCACTGCATATCTCCATAGCACGACAATCTCTGTTGATTGAACATTCTAAACCCAAAACAAATAATAAAGTTAATACAATACTATTTATACAATATTATTTATACAATAAATAGAATTATCTTAATATTATTCAGATTCACCATTTACTGGAAAGTCTGGGCACAACAACCAGCCCAGTGGCTACAGTAAATAAACAATAAAATATTAACATTAATATAAATTCAACTCTTTGAGTTTCTATGGTTTGTTTTTATCTACAAACAGAAAAATTATAACTCACATTATCTGTTTGTGGAGAAACCATAGGAATAGCAGCTGATCCGATGAATATAATCAATCCAATGATTTCCATTGTGACTTTACATCGATCTATTCATTTACTTTTTATTTCTTCTTTGAATGAATTATTCTTTATGTTATTATTTGTTTATCTATTATCACTAATTGATGTTAACAACATCACTTACAGTTGAAGACTTGTGTGAGATATTAATTTTCTTTCCACAGTTGAAGTATTTATACAAAGTCAATACTTATTTATTTCAGAATCAATTTATAAGCATAAATTATTGCATTGCAATGTTGAATATGCGTTTCTCCAAGAAATCCAATTGAGCAATGAGCCTCATACCGTGAATATTTATAAAAATTGTGGTAACACCATAACAATAAATGAAATGTATGTTTATTGTTGATGTGGAAAGTTTGTGCATTTTCTTTCACTTTCAATTAAAAAATATTCTTACACTGAACTGTATAATGGACTTAAGTTTTATCTATCGAATGAACTATTTCATGTGACACTTGAACTAATGTATAACAAATGTATGGCAATTTATTTCAGTACATTCCACATTTGGAGAAAATAATAGCACAATAATTATCATAACACATAGTGTTCAATTCTTTTGAAACATTCGATCTATTATTCTACTTCACGACTTCCCGATGCACTATTGTAGTATAAATTCATTGTCCTAGGAATTCTCTTGTCGAAATTTTCCTGCTGATAAATTGTGCAACAATTTTTTGATATTCATTAATTTATATACATCCACCTTTTCCATCAGGTTTGAATCCAATATCACATGAACATTTGAAACTGTGAGCAGTTGCACTGCAATAAAAATTGGCTCCACATGTAGCAGATGTGCACACATCAACACACTTTGTGCCATCACATTTTTCAGAGTCTGAACAGTCGTCATCATCAGTGCACACTGAAGAAAAAAAATCAGAATGATAAATATTCTTTTGTTTAATTGGAAGATGATCTTTTTTTTTTTGCTATTGTACTCACTCAGTCCACATCTCGTGTCGGGATCGCCAACGTAACCAGAGAGACAACTACAAGTGCCAGCATGAAGATTTGCAATACATTCAGCATTATCTCCACATGTAACAGAGCTACATGCATTTTTGCATCTCCTGTTGTCGCATTTTTCATCGTCATCACAGTCATTGTCATTTTTGCACACTAAATAATTATAATATAATATTTTTACTTTTACAAATTACAATTTCATAAGGATAATTAATTAATGAAATTATTTCTTTGAAGATTTGTCTGAAATTGTTAATTGAAATTAAAAATGAAAAAGAAAAGATAATTTTATTATTTTCGGCGGAATATTTATGGACAGGAATTATTCAAATCTATTTGAATTATAAAATTAATTTGACTTGTGATTAGTGAAAGTTTTTCTTACTCTTCAGACATGGATCAGAAGGTTCGGCGTCATGTAAATAGCCAGGTAGACATTGACAAGTAGGAACATGATTAATTACCAAACACTCCTGGAAGCTAGGGCAGTTGGAATCATCGACACAGACTGAAGACAAAACAGATCAGTAAATGATTGATTGAAAAATAAGAAATTTATAACAATTCTTTTATATTCGTGATTGGTAAATCATTGTAACTTACTTGGTTTGCATTCTTTTGTGATAGTATTTCGATTATAACCAGGTAAACAATGACATGAAGAAGAATGACGATTATTTACTTGACATGCTTCATTTGGGATGCTACAATTTCGTTTGTAACATGCGCTGACACATTTACCTTTTCTACATATTTCTGACAAGTCACAATCTTTATTGCTAGAGCAATTTTCATCTAAAAAATTCAAGGCAGGATTAAAGAATGATTGGTGAGGTATTGAAATTGATGAATGAATCATCTTGAATATAAATTGTCCTCATTGGTGGATTCATTTAATAAATATCAGTTTCACGAATGGAGTTGTTTGTTACTCACTTAGTACACAAACTCCACTGGAAGTCCGTGTGAAGTTGGGGTAACATTCACATGAGGAAGTATGTTGACTGATGATTTGACAACCTTCGTTTGCATCGCATGTTTTTCCATAGCACAAACTGATACATTTTCCATTTCTACATTCCTCAGTAGAGTCACAATTTCCATTATAACTGCAGGTTTTAACTGAAAATTGAGGTATAAATTGGAATGAATGAATAAATCTTGGTTGATAGAGTTTGATTGAATTTTGTAGTTTACTTACTTGGCACACATTTCTCTCCAGGACCACGTTGAAAATGAGGCATACATTCACATGATGAAGTGTGATGATCGATTATTTGACAACCTTCGTTATAATGACAATCTTTTCCCCAACATGCACCTACGCATTTGCTATCTCTGCATATTTCTGCAGAACCACAATCGTTGTTGAATCGACATTGTACTGCTGAAAAATTGAAAGAGAAATAATAATATAAACAAAAGAATTAGTTAATTTTATTTATAATTACTCACCATTTGCTAATAGATTTTGACACCGAAGCCAATAGCCGTGTGCCTTTGTTAAAGAAGAAAAACAAAAAACTTTAAATTAAATTCAGTTTAGGAATAAATTTTCTAATTTTTATTGTACTATTTCTATCAATTTTTTACTCACGTCAACTGTTGGTGAAGTGGATGAAGTAAAAAGAATCACAGCAGTTGTGATAAACACAATTAATCCATTGACCCTCATTGTTAATTTATATTTATTTATTTATTTCTTATTCTTTTTCTCCAAGAGATAAACTAAAAAGCATTTTAAAGATGCCCATCCAAATGCTGAATGTGTGAATGAGTAGCCCTTTGAAAATTCGTCGCTCTTTATAGCTTTAAAGTAGACTATTTGAAGATGACACAGCTGTGATAGAGCCATTCATCTATGAAAATATAAAAATGAGAAAAATTAATGTAGTAATTATATTACTGAACTAGATAAAAAAAAGAATAAACGAAATAGTTCTAAATTGATTCATGAAAATGTTCGACACTTGTGACCCGAATGAAACAATTTTTTTCTAAGA
Organism: Meteorus colon; assembly: GCA_030523085.1. Lineage (NCBI taxonomy): Eukaryota > Metazoa > Arthropoda > Insecta > Hymenoptera > Braconidae > Meteorus > Meteorus colon. The sequence goes on from JAPYZH010000403.1 coordinate 18,610, forward strand.
CAATTGAAATAACATAAACGAATTCAACTAATTGTTCAATAAAATTCTTCGATTCCACAGTTATTTCTCATTGAAAAAATCATTTTGCATTTTAATTATTAATCTAATGGTATCATTCATTATTATTTGAATATTCTTTATGGTACTGTGAATATAATCGATTGATTACTAGAGGCAAATAGAAATTTCATTGCTCCACAATTTACAATTTTATGTAGTCGATGTAATCAATTTAGAATCGACTTGTTGATATCAATTGTCGTATTCATATCTTGATCTAATACGTGTTAAAATAAATAATCGCTCCATCCGGTTCAAGTGTATAATATTATTCGGGATCTACACTTGAACTAATATGATGAAATAATATATTTACATCACACAAGCGTCACAGCTTCTACATAAATTTCGATCACCAATTTCTTTATTTAAATTGTTCGTGTATTGACAGTAAATATAAAAAAAGAACTCGATCGATTAGATTATTTCAAAGGTCTCATATAACGTCATCATGAAATTTCAAGTATGAACTAAAAACATTTGAATGGAAAGAAATATTCCTCATAATGTTTAATATAAAATTGATCAAATTGTTGCTACACAAAATCATTGCTTCTACCTAATCAATTAAAATTCATATCATCACTAGACAACGTTGCAAATCCTCACACAATGGACCAATACAATTATTTACATATAGTAACAATCCATCATAATTATTCATTTAGATATAAAAATATGAGAAGAAAATATGAATAAATATACAATAAAGTTGACTGGGAAAATTATCAACATTTTTCTCGATCATTATGCAACAAAACATCCTCTCTCTTTTGTTGCCATTGTCGTTGAATCACCTGCAATCTAAACCTCTGCTTATTACATAATTTTACTTCATCAACAGATATTTATCTTTGTTGTTCCTTTTGCCTCGTTAAAGAATAAGAAAAAAATTAATGACGAGAAAATTAGAAGCAGCAAATAAGTAATATTTTTCTTTCGTTGCAGTTCTTCAATTGTTCTTATCTGCTTCTCATTATTATTTATTTTTATTTATTCGATTATGAGAGTGCATGGATGGATTTCATTTGTCGTTTCGTTGGTTCTCGTGTTATATCAATTTGATTATTGTCGTGGTGATGATAACTATCCAACAAAAACTGGACAACAAACAACTTATCGATCTGCATTGGAAAGAACATTGCAGGGTGCTATTGGAGTTGCCGGTTTTTTAACAAAACCATTTTTCTCCACATCAACAGAAAAATCTTCAGATAAATCAAGCGATGGTGGATTTGGAAGTATTTTAAATAGATTCAAAGATCAAATTCACGCAATTGTTCCAGGTAAACTTTGAAAATAACATTCTTAGAATAAAATTAATCAACGTCAATCATTGGCAAATTTGACATTGAAATAGAAGTGAAACTGTACAAATCTAACAGATAAGTGTAACAATAGACGCATTGTGATATGATAATTAAAAAAATGTAAAATGGAATAATTTTTTAGCTAAAACTTTCACATTTGAATACCAGCAAATTATCATAAGATAAATCCTCTAACTTGCGATTAGAAATTTATTCATTTATTCCTATTACTAGTTATAAGTAAACGAAATATCTGTTTCGTTGATTGTTCTTTTTTCTTTTCTTATCATAACAACCGCGTTAATTGGAATAATTTTAATAAATACAATGTTGGTATTAACTCTGTATCTCATTCTTTCGTTTATCAGGGACACGATGGTGTGGTGATGGTAATGTTGCAGTAAATGACAGCGATATAGGTTTATTTCGACGTACTGACGCTTGTTGCAGACAACATGACAAATGTGGGTTTAGTATTGAGAGCGGAAAGAGTTTTGAAAATCTCAAAAACGATGGACTCTTCACTAGGTAATTAATGAATGACCTCACACATACAGTTCAGTCAACAGCCATTGAAAATTATTTTATAAACTGGATAAATAATATCATATGAATGAATCCAATGAAGTCCCATCTGCAGCAATTGAAGAAAATAAGAATTATCATCAGGAATAAGAACAATTCCACGAATTACATTATTTACCCAATATCATTTGCAGTCAGACTCACTGGCTAATTAATTCTTCTGTTCTCAGAACAATTAAATATAAAACCTTCTCTTCATTGTTCTCCTTTCATTTTCTTTGTTCATTAAAATATGTTACAGATCCGCATGCGAATGCGATCAAGCATTCTATGATTGTTTGAAAGATGTACGAAGTCCATTATCTTATGATATTGGCTTTACTTATTTCAATATTTTGGGACCTCAGTGTATCAATTATTATTATCCTATCGTATCTTGCACACAGCGTGGTGGGTGAGTGAATGAGAATATAAAATAACTCAAACAATTACTTATTATATGAACGTTCCAGTCCACATTCAATTAAATGAATCAACACAATGAACTTTTTGATATTTATATTGCTTCATTCTTTTCGCTCTTCAGCAAACGATTAATTATGAAGAAATGCATCTCCTATAAATATGATACGACACAACCAATGATAACACAATGGAAGGACAATCCAGATTTCTGAAAATGAGAAAATAATATCAATTATCTAATTTCTAATATATAGAATGATTATAACACCAATATATTATTATTCATAATAAGAAAAAAAAAATGATAAACAAAAAAAGGGAAGAGACAATTGAAATTCTTATTTACCAATTAAATTACAAATTCTGTTGTTGAACTAATCCATCGTAAATATAGAAAGATAACAAACACCGAGGACAGAAGAATAATAAAAAATTATTATCTGTAAAGTGAAAATTAAAAATGTGCATATTCATATATAGAATGTAAGCCATTTATTATTGACTTATTGTCTTTGCAGTGTATAAAAATAAAACGTAAATAAAATGTTGGTTCATTGTTGTGGTTTATTCACAACTGAAATAATCCAAGAAATTTCAGCATTAAAATACATCAATTGATAATGAATTTATTTATCAAAAAAGAGTTTATTGTCACGTTTGTTATTTTTTTTATAGTAAAATTTGATTATTCTGTATTAGGACAAAATAATTCAGTTATGTCTAATCAAACTGAGCTAATTCCAACTTACAAATCTACGCCTGAAATTGTTATCCAAGATCTCGTGGCAGCATTGGATAATGGAAGCAATTCAAGTTCAATTATCACAAGAACATTTTCTGAAGTTTTAGAAGCTGTTGCTAATCAAGTTCAACTAATTTTCCCAGGTGTGTATCATCTTTATTGATCGATCACTCAATTAATTAATCCATTAGTTCATACATTGAAGTCATCTGAAAGCAAATGAAAATTCTTGATGGATCATTTTGATTTAATAAAAGTTCATACGTAAAAATTAAAAGTTTCAGAGTTTTTTGTTTGTGATTTGAATTGAAGTTCATGGAAACTAATTATCTATCACTTGTGTTATTATTATTGATTATATGAACGAATTTTTTATTGTTAACAGGTACTGAGTGGTGTGGAAGTGGAGATGAAGCAGAGAATCCCAATGAACTTGGATATTTTAATAAAACTGACCGTTGTTGTCGAAATCATGACACTTGTTCAGGATTTTTAACTGCTGGAGAATCTAAAGGCAATTTGATTAACGATGGAATATTTACACGTTCAACTTGTGACTGTGATCATGATTTCTATGATTGTTTGAAGGGAGTTGATACCAATGTGGCAACAGCAATTGGTGATACTTATTTTAATCTATTGAGACCACAATGTTATAACGAAAGTTATCCAATTGAATCTTGTGCAGTGAGAGATGGGTAATTATACAATAAACTCTCAATTATTTATTTGAATTTTAACATCATTTGTTTCAATGTAGAGAACTTTCTAAAATATCAGAGAATTTTTTTATGTGCTTCATGATTGTGAATAATTCATGATTTTGTTTAATTCTTTTGGCTTTGATCAGTTATTTCTTTTTGTGTTTTCCAGTGATGGATCTGACAGTGAGAAATGTCTCGAATACAATTTTGACACATCAAGAAATAAAACATTGCAGTGGATAGATAATCCAGACTTTTAAATTGCATTTACGTTTCTTGTTTTTGTATTTGGTATTATAATGAAATCACAAAGGGAGTAAACAAACTGTTGAAGAACGTAGGTTAGGGAAGATTCTTTTTTTTTTTATTATCATTTGGTATTCATTAATAGGCATGAAAGAATGATTCACTCATTATTTCTGCACGTGTAAGATAATGTAAGAAATATTGATGTGAAAATAAGTCACTGATATGATAAGAATTATTATTAAACATAAAATAAATTTTTATGTATAGAATTTACGACTGTTTCATTTGATATTCATACATGAACATCATCAGGTCATTCAGTTTTAATTTTTATGTTAGATAAGAGAGTATATTTGTTTTTTTCAATCATTAATGTAAGTCAAGTGGTTCATCAAAAATGATACAATTAAATTTTGGGTTTGTTATCCTGAGTTTGAGTATCTTTTTACAATTGGGATGGAGATCATGTTACAGCACATCACAAGGTTCAATGAACGTCACTGAGATTCACAATTTTTCTGATACAAATATTGCAATAAATACTACAAAAATCTATGAAGAATTAATTGATATGTTAAATGCTGGCGATATGAACGATACCAGTCAATTTAATAAATCTCAAAGTAGAAACAGGCGTATTTACTTTCCAGGTATGTAATTTATTAATCAACATTTCTTATTTCCAAATTAGAAGAATTAAAAAATTCTAAACGAACTGGAAATTCACAATCTTTCACTTCTTACTTCACTAATTCAAACTCTGGTAATTCCCCATTAGGAACATTATGGTGCGGCGTGATAAAACTAACTCTAACTAACGATGACATCGGTAACTTCTACAACACTGACATGTGCTGTAGAGAGCATGAATTATGTCCACGAAACAAATATTATACAACATCTACTCGGCCACAAGAAACGACTTTTTGGGGAGATCATGGTTTTCATCATCCAAAACCACCATCAACAACAATTTATTATCCAACACCACATCCTCCTTTTTATCCAACAGTTCCATATCCTACTTATTATCCACCATCACCACAACAACCTCCACATTACCCACAACCACCACAGTCACCATATCAACCTCACTACCCTCAACAATATCCACATTTACCACCTTATCAAGGTCCATCTCAACAGTATTCTCCGCAAATACCACAACCACCAATACATCTGCCACACTCTCCACAACATCGTCCACATCAAACAAATCAACTAAGTCCAGGTCATTTACAACATCAGACTTCATCTCCTTTAAATTTTCCCCAACCATCACCAACTCCTCAAGATTATCCTACTCAACAAAAGCAACAAATACCAAAACAACCACAACAAACTCCACTACGTCCACATTTCCAACAGCCACCACAATCATCTCAAGATCAATCACGCCAACAACAAGCACAAGGACCAGATCATCCAATTGAACATCAAGAGCTACAGTTCGTTGCAAAACCTCAAGAGTACACACCATCACGAGAAATAGAAAAGGACTTAGAGGACTTATCAAGAATGATGAGAATTCCAGAAGCTACACACGTAGAACGACGTTGGGTAGTAGGAGAGTAAGTTAACAATTCAACTCCATAATTTCAAATGCAAGAAGTTTATTTGCATGCAATTGTAATTGTTTTTCTTGCATGATTTTCAGTTCTGACTGTGAATGCGACTTGAAATTTTATTCGTGTTTGAATCACCTGAATAATTTGATTTCGAAGAAAGTTGGAATAATTTACTTTAATTTGTTACACACTCATTGTGTGACATTCGATCATCCAATTCTGCGATGTACATCACGTCAAGGGTAGGTGGATAAATGAAGGAAGAAATATCGTGGTTGATATCTAAAATTCAAATGGTTTTATATAAATCCCTGTTATAGATAGAAATTTTAATATATTTTTGTTATAGAATTATGGGATGGAGATGTATCCAATATCAAGTTGACACAACCAAACCTATGATATCTCAACGGAGAGATAACCCGTATTTTCATGTGCTATCTTGAAATCTTGTGGGACAAATATTATAAATTAATTCAACATAAGAAATTCAACCCTTCACCAATTCAATTCCAGAAACTATATTTAATTAATTATTATTCTATTATATTAATCGAATAAATGGTCAATCAAGTTCATTTGATGTACTGTCTATCCTGCACTGCGAATAAAATATAAATTTTATTTGGAAACGTTGTAAAGTTTGTTTCGTCTTTTCCAAAATTTATCCTAAAGTCTTAATTAAATTCTAATTCAGTGATTTGAATGTCGAAGACAAAGCGACATGACTTCTTTTCCAAGCTGTTTATGAATAGCAATGCAAGAATGATTCATGGAAAATTATCTTTGCATACACAGACGATAAAGGAAAGATTGATTAGAAAATATTAGTTTGATATGACACATCGAATGATATCGATTAAAAATTATAAATACGTTTTGTTTATAATAATTATGACTAACCGTTTCATTTAATCTTCAAATCAACGAATCATCACATCGTTCTGTTTCAATGTCAATCACAGAAGGAAAAATTTCTTTTTCATCATTAATGCAAGTTGAATTGTTCATCGAGAATGAAACAATTGAATCTTCGGTTCGTCATTCTCATCTTGAGTATCATTTTACAATTGAAATGGATTTTCTGCAACAGCACATCACAATGGTCAATAAACGACGATGATATTCATAATGATCCTGAAACAAATATGACATTTAATATCACAAAACTTTATGACGAATTAAATTACTTATTAAATATTGATCACATTAATATCAGTCAGTTCTATCAACCTCAGAGTAGACTCAGACGATTTATTTATCCAGGTATGTCATTTTATTGATCAATATTTATGGGTGGAATTGTCTTGCAATTGTTCAAATTAAACCATTTGTGTTTTGTTTTTAGGAAATGCATGGTGTGGAATTGCTAAAATGAGTCCAAATAGATATCGGCCTAGTTTTATTTATAGAACTGATTTGTGCTGCCGAGCACATCAGCTCTGTTTTGAAAAAAAATACAAATGGTCCGCACCTGCAGATAAATTGGTAACACTTCCTGAAAATGATACAACAACAAAAATGACCACAAAGTTTGTTGAAACAACAGAAATGACCACAAAGTTGTTGGAAACGTCAACAATGGCCACAAAGTTGATGGAAACGTCAACAATGACCACAAATTCAATTGAAACTACAAAAATATCGACTACACGAGAACCAGTATCTCCACCAACACGATTTCCATTTCGAATGTATCAACGTCATGGAGCCCAATCCCAACATGATCCAGAAGATTTGAGAATAATAAATCCAAATCAACCTCCTGTAGGATATGCACCACCAAGGAAATTAGAATATAATTTGGAGGAGTTGTCAAGAATACGAAAAGATTCAAGACCTCCATCGAAACGATCACGTTGGGGTTTTGAAAAGTGAGTAAAGCAAACTATTTGCCAATTTTATTTAAAGACATGAGAACAATCGTTGGTTTGTACTGGGAAATATTTACCCTTTAATGATAGTCTTTTCATTCTTGTTCTTCTGAATTCAGATCTGATTGTCATTGTGACAGAGTTCTTCATTCCTGTCTACGATATGCGAATAATTATGTTTCAAAATACATTGGGAAGATATTTTTCAATTATATTCACACACGCTGCTTGACGTTCGATCATCCAGCTACAGGATGTTTAACACGTCAAGGGTAAGAAGTTTTATTTCAATGACTCGGATTAACTCATATTATGATTTGTAACATAAAGTCCAGTTTTAATTTAATCTTGTGCAATTTTGTAGAATTTTTGGATGGAGATGTATTGAATATGAAGTAGACACAACCCAACCGATGGATTTTCAAATAAGGGACAACCCGTATTTCTATACTCTATTTTGATTACTATTCAATAGAATATTCTACAATGAAATCTGCATATAATTCAGTAGAACGAAGTAACATTCAATTTTTGAATTAAAGTTAAAAATTATTTCAAAGCGTACATCAAGTATTGATCGTACAACCTTAACATACATCTACGGATCTATTTTTTATGACTATTAGCACAAATGTGTAGCTGCTCACAACTTCACATTCAAAAGCAAACAATATCAATCTAATATAAATACAAAATATTGTTTGACAAGGTTGAATTGCTCCATCACATCACTAACTAATGTTGACGCACATTGAGAACAATAAAAGAACTCTAAAAATATTGACCTTCGAATTTTTATCAACGTTAATGAATTTGTTGCGTATTTGAGTAGACCAATTTTTCTTATCTCAAATGTATTCTCCCACCTTCAATTCAATATTATCAAGTTATCGGCACAAAAACTATCAGAAAATTCGTAGTTTTTCTTCGATCATCTCTGTAACATCATATTCAGTATCACTGAAAAATGATTTATATTAATTAAACACACAGAGAAATTCAGAACGAATTAGTTATCAACAAGACGACAAATTATTCCAAATTAAAATTCTATTTTTGCATTAAAAAATCATTCGTCCCATTAATCCCTATTGAATTTTTCATTTTTTATACTTCACTATGAAGACATTGGCCATTTTGTCTTTCATAACGATAGTAACATGGGCAATGTTATTAGAATATTCTCATGGAGCGCGCGATCCTTATCCAAAAATATTAACGGTTAATTACAGTATGGTTAGTGAGCCAATAATTCAGAAATCGATTAAAAATATTGGTGATTATTTACGTGCGCCATTTCACAGAATAATTCCTGGTAAGTGAATTATTGAAATATTCTGAAAAAATGATTACATAAGTTTTGTGATCAGTTCATTATCTATTTTGTTTTCTTATTTTATAACAATTTCAATTGATTTTCCTTTTTTTTCATTTATGTCAGCCACTCTTTGGTGCGGCGCTGGAAATATTTCTGATGATAATGGAAGACTTGGCAAATTTTTTCGTACTGACTCCTGTTGTCGTGAACATGATCATTGCGAACGTAATATTCCAGCAGGACAAACTCGATATGGATTGAAAAATGAAGATTCTTTTACATAGTAAATCAAGAATTTTCATAGTTTATCCTTTTCCTTTGCTTTGACATTCTAAAATAAATTGTTTAAAGCATAAATACTTGATTATCATCAGCTCAGCATGTTCCTGTGATCATCGTTTCTATGATTGTTTGAAGACTGTTGATAGCATAAAATCAAGAAAGGTTGGACGGACTTATTTCAATATATTGGGACCTAAATGTTTCCTTGAAGATTATCCAATAATGTCCTGCAACAAAACCGTCAGGTAATTGAATTTTCATATTTAACAGAACAATTGGACTTTGAAATAGAATTTTTTTATCTCACTTTTCTATTGTATTTATCAACTTTACTATCTGATTTTCATTTCAATCATCCGAGTGTTCATTAGTACAGATCCATTTCATTTTTATTTTCTCTTTTGTATTAAGGGTGATGTTCCGAGAGAGATGCATTCTATACAATAAGGACACTACAGCAGCAAAAGTTCTACAGTGGAATGACAATTTGATCTTCTAAATGTCATCAACTTTTAATGCAACAATTGGAATTCAACACTTGAAGAAGTTTAATCATTATTGAGATTCAATTATTGAAATATTTAGGAGAAATGAAATATGAGAAATCCTACAAATTCCTACAACCCATAATATCCTTTCAATATATTCTTATGTAATAATATTAACAGAATAATTTGTTGTCATTTAATGTTCTCATCTTGTTGGAACAGTAGGAAAATGTATCGAATCATATAATAAAGATCAAAAGAACATTCTCAAGATTTCATACATCGAAATACTTCCAATAAATTAACTTTCACATTAATATTAACGTTAAGTGTTTCTGTGACTGCAAACTCAATTGCTATTTTTGATATTAAAAACTTGAAAAGGAAAAAAATCACCTGGCTGTAGGATTATTAAATCAAGATTGAAGTTATCCAAATGAAAATTAGATCCACATCTCAAATGATAATAAAACTTTTACGATTATTTCAAACTATGATCCATAATTATTTCAACATGAACTTAGGAAATGATTCCAATCAAATTCAGAAAAGAAATTTCTTTCAAGAGACTCTCAAATTTCTTGTTTCTGCTGTAATTATTGTTATTAATTTTGTATTTCTATTTTATTTAGAATTCTTCATCATGATGAAATGTCATCCGCAATGTTTCATTGCTCAATAAAAAATAATGTTCATGTGAAAGAAGTTGGCCAAGTTTAATTTAGCTTTTTTTTTTGATATTTCTACCATCGCATTATGTATTTTCTGATAATATTACTGTGATTCCTGTTGCAATATCGAGATTTGAACAATTATTGATCGATATGAAACATCATCTTGAAAAGAAAGGCATCATCATCCATCAATGATGTTAAAACATTCAACGATACCAAATCAATTTCTACGAATGAAATGACTTCGACTAATAATAATTCACTCGTCGGACGCAATAATTCAAGCAAACGTGAAATCTTAATAACACCGAATCGTAATAAACGTGATATCGTTGATTGGTTTAAAAAAATGAGCAATAATGTATCAGAAAAAATTTCGTATGCACTGAAAGATGTGGAAAATAAAATAGACGAAGTTGAACAAGCTGTTGCTCATCATTTTGATACATCTGCAAGAGATTTAAAGAATTTAGTAGGAAACATCAGCAATAGAATTGTCGAAACGTTGAATGGATTGAAGCCACATATTCAAACTATTTTTCCAGGTCAGTAAATTTCTTTTTTCTTTCCATTTATTCATTGAGAATTGAAACATTTTTACTCACCAATTTAGGTAAACATCCCAGAATTTTGCTAGATCTTCATTTCAACTTCGAAGAGAATATTCTTCTGATCCAGAGAAACTTTCATTCCCCTGAAAAAAAAAATCAATACAATATCAATTCATTGATTAATTTATTTATTCATTCATCCATTCATTTACTTACAGAGAGAAACACTGAATCATGGAAACCTCACGACGGTTAATTTTTCTATTGACATTCGCTGCAATCTTGACGCAATTCAGTATCTGCTATGGTCGTATACGGCACGATGATTCCAATTTTGAAGGAAAATCCAATTTAAAACCTCCTATAGCAGAAAGGTTTGACGGAATGTTTGACGATTTGGTAGACGAATTGATGGAGTACCAATACGCTGATAGTGATGATGATTCAAAATCAAAAAAACCAAAAAACCCAATAAAACCTCAAACCACTACCAGGAAATCAATCCCCCAAACTGTAAAGCCAGGAATCACTACCACACTTAAGCCACCACATATATACATACCAACTCCTAAAACTGGAAATAACGGTGTCACAACACCAAAAACACCTATTTTTATAACTGCCAAGCCTATGGTTCTTTCTGAAATCAAACCATGTGGAAGTTTTGACGTTACCACTAATTTAGATCGTGATCCATGCAAAAAAGGAGGATGGGGAAATTATACAATACCACCATGGAAACCTCATGGATTTGACAACCAAATTGACAGAGATAAAGAAAAGCTCCAATGCGAACCATGCATTTGTGACAAAGATGTTCCTACTTCAACGAAGCATACGAACTTTGACGAATATGATGACAGCGATAATGAAGAATCTAGACCTCATGATAATAAAAAATATCCTACCACTCCCAGGAATAAATGGCCTACTACAACTAGGCGTACGAAATATGATCAATATGAAGATGACACCGATGATGAAGGATATAGACCTCAACATATGAATGAATATCCTACCACTCCCAGGAATAAACGACCTACAACAACTAGGCGTACAAAATATGATCAATATGAAGATGACACCGATAATGAAGGATATAGACCTCAAGATAAGAAAAAATATCCCACCACTCCCAGGAATAAACGAACTACAACTAGGCGTACGAAATTTGATCAATATGAAGATGACACTGATGAAGAATCTAGACCTCATGATAATAAAAAATATCCTCCCACTCCCAGGAATAAATGGATTACAACTAGGCGTACGAAATTTGATCAATATGAAGATGACACTGATGATGAAGGATATGGACCTCATGATAAAAAAAAATATCCCACCACTCCGAGAAATAGATGGCCTACAACTAGGCGTACGAAATTTGATGAATATGATGACACTGATGATGAAGGATATGGACCTCATGATAAGAAAAAGCATCCTACCACTCCCAGAAATAAATGGTCTACAACTAGGCGTACGAAATATGATCAATATGAAGATGACACTGATGAAGAATCTAGACCTCAAAATAACAATGAATATACTACTACCCCTTGGAGTAAACCACCTATTTCAACTATTCGTCCAAACTATAATGAATATGACGATGACAGCGATGTTGAAAATTCTGGACCTGAAGATAAAAATGAATACACCACCACTCCTTGGAGTAAACCACCTTCTTCAACTAAGCGTACAAAATATGATGAATATGACGACGACGAAACAACGGGTCTTGAATATCTCACCGCCATTCCTCACCATAAACGATTTACTGGTAACAGAAACGTCTCCACTTCTGTGCCACAACCATCAAAAAATAACACTGGTAAAATGCATGATCATTATGAAGACTATGAAATCCAAATATCTAAATACGATGCCGCTCATGCACGTCTTCCAGAACATAATGCGCCAAAAAAACCAAAATCACGTAGCTTCTCAAGTTAGTATATTTTCTTCACCACAAGTACCATTCCATGTACCATTCCCTACAAATTGTATTTTGTTCATAGAAAATGTATCGATCAACTTACTCTATTCACCGAAGAAAGGAAATAAATAACTGACGATATTAGGTGGGTAAAAATTACTAAACATTGAGACATTACCAATAATCTGCTATCTAATTTTGCCATTTCAGTGTTTCAAAACAACAATGTGACAACTATGATTATTCAATAACTAAAAAATTTGCAATCTGAAGGTAAATATTGAAAAGAAAAAATTCTCCAAACATAAAAATATTTGTTACTTTGTTCAATGTTTAGAGCTTCATTTATTCATATTTATTTTTCTTCCTTTTCAAGGTTAGATTTCACATCTACATTGACTGTAGATCAAATAAGAAATGAATATTCATTTCAATAAAATCAAAAATAATCCTATGGAAAAACAATTGACATCATGGAACAATCGAATTGCAACTGAATTTCACTTATTTATCGTTATAAAAACAATTGTTCATGTGTTAATAGTCACATTGTCAGTTTAATAATTTAACAACACGAATAACAATTCTGAGAATAATCCATTCAACGTTTTTCTTTATGTTCAATATAAACATAAATGTATCAAGAGTTTGAGCTAAAGATAAAAATTTATGGGGCACAATTCGTTGTGGTTCATTTACAATCAACAATTTGAATTAATAATCAATAAAAATATTCTTAGTAGCAGATTGGAAAGATCCTAGAATTCTTCAGAATAGGAATTAATAAGATATTTATAATGCTGTATGGTTATTCCTCATTTACAATCGTCAATTGTTTATAATGATTAATTAAACTATCACAGTAATGTCCGTACAATACTTCTTCGAATAGTTTATTAACAAATCACTTCCAAATACTTTTGCAATACAGACAATTAACTCAATTACTTCACCTTCATTTTGCTTCCTGTGTTTTATCACATACCTATCAATATCAATATTACATACTAATACTAATTATACTAATTATACTGTCGACAATAATTGTCGTTTCCAAGTTGTTTTATTTCAAATTGCAATTTTCCTTCCTCATTTCAACTTTTAACACGTTAAGTCATGATAATTCTTCAGCGATTTCTGTTATTTCTCTTGGCATTAATAATAATATTGATGCAATTAAATAATTGTTGTGGTAGCAGAGAGTTAAAGTGGACCGAAGCATTCAACGAATTTAAAATCACCCCAAGTATGTCTTACAGTTCTACAGGACCACTTGAAACTTCTTCTGAAGTATCAAATATTGAAAAACTCATCAGTAATATGCAAAACTTTATGGATTTTGGGTTTCAAATCATCTTTCCTGGTCAGTGTATTTTCATTGATTTATAATAAATAATAATTTATCATTGAATATAAATAAAACATTTTATTCATTTGAGCAACTGATTCTTAATTGATTTTATGACAGGAACTTTATGGTGTGGCAATGGAAATAAATCAAGATCAGCAAATGAATTAGGAAAATTTGAAAATGCTGATGCCTGCTGTAGACAACATGATCTATGTCCAATTCATATTGATAAAAATCAGAGATTAGGTCCCTTAAAAAATGAAGGTTTATTCACAAGATCAGCTTGTTTCTGTGATCGGAAATTTTACGAATGTTTAGACAGTGCTGGTGATATTATTTCATATAAAATTGGCTTTACATATTTCAATATTTTGGGTCCACAATGTATCGGCTATGACTATCCAATTATTGGATGTGTTGAATCAAGAAGGTAACAATGAAATAGGATAAAAATTCTTGCACAATATTTACAATTGTTGTTACTCATCTTTATCTTTTCCCATTTCTCTGAAGGTTTTTTGTTGGAAAATGTTTAACACCTAAATTGGATTTATCAAGAAACAAAGCATTGCAATGGTTTGATAATCCAGACTTCTATTGACAAATGAAATGATGAAGTAGAAGAAAATTAACTTCATCTGACAATTGATTTATGATTTAATATTAATTATTTATACTTGAGATAATTATTCGCACTTTGGTGAATAAGTCTTTATAAAAATAGTTAAGTAAAAGGAAAAATAGTTCTAAGAGTAATCTACTTTGCATCATTACTTCATGAAAATACCTCTGAATAAAAATCGTCAAATATTGCATGTTATATCACGTTTCGTAACGCTGATAATTACAGACATGACAATGAACGTAACTCTGTACTGAGCACTTTTATTTACAGTGTTGTATCATTTGTCATCTGGTGTCAGGAACATAATTTTGTTCACTTACGACACAAAAGCACGCGATATTCTATTGTTCATTCTAACATAGATATTGTCTGAATAAATAGTTCGTAAAATAAACAAACCATCAACGATATTAATGATGTTATTATCAAAGCAACTATCTTCCCATGAAAATACCACAGCCCAATTGTTTTTGTATAACTTGCCAAAAAGACATTACGACTGTCGACATAAATAAAATAATCATTTCAAAATTCATCCTCAAATGTCTGTTCTCTAACAAAGATAATAAAAACCAAGAAATTTCACAGTGGAGAAATAACAGGACAATGCAATGAATAATTGAAAAAGTGGATTGATAACGTTGATGAACAATTAATTAGTAAGTAAAGAGTACAAATTAAATTCTAAATTCATCATCGTTATCTAATATTTCAATTAATGTGTAACTTACTTCTTTCACATCCTGTTTCTGGATTACCCAAGTATCCCATTTTACAGAAACAATCAACAATCACAGTCATTGTCTTTGCATCTAGAGAAATGCTCACAATCATCATCAGCCCTGCAACCTACTTGGAAATAAAAATAAGAAACAATTAATAACAATTACTGAATGATTGCAATTGAGAATTGTAACACTTTTCATTTGTAGTTGATGGTGTACTTACTGTATGTATACCCGTCGTATCAGGATCACCACTGTGTTTAATGTAACACAGACATGATAAAAATCGAACTGAAGGAGAAATCGAACAAAGAAAAAGCAACTGAGAAAAAAGTTGTAATTTAGATTCTCAAGGACATTCAATTTTATTGAGATTGTTCAAATTATGATTGATTTTTTATTGATTTGGAGATATTGGAGATGTAGGAATGTCTAATGGGACTTCACATTGATGTTAAATAGCAATCAGAGTGATAAAAATACAGCTCGAGGCGAATTATGTCGAAAAATTTGAATATAACCGCCATTCTGTTTTTTTTCTTCTCATTTGCACAAAAAAAACGTAGGAGATGAAATCGTCAAATGCAAGGCGAGAATTCTCAGTTAAATGCAGTAGGACTCTACTATATCAATTAATTAATTGAAGATAAATTATGATAAATTCTTAATTATTCATAATCTTCATAATTTATTTGTTTTTTTCTATTTCTCTTAACTATTGTAGAAATGTTTGAATCAACTGCGTCATCAACGTTCTAGATGCAACGTAATGCGCAGTTTCAAGATGGCGGCTGCGCATGCGCATAGATAGAATCGATTTATTCACAATCGACTGTTGGTTATCCACTTTTTTTGATAAATTCGATTAAATTTTAAAGAATCGATTGTTATTGTAAGATCACGATTGTTGATTATGAATATTGATGACCAGTGTAGCCAGATCCTGAGTAGAAATTACCCCCACTTTGTGACCGTTTTCGATGCTTTTCGATGCTCTCTTATGGCAGAGAGTCACAAAGTGGGGGTAATTTCTACTCAGGATCTGACTACACTGTTGATGACAAATGAATAAATGTAGTATTCTTTTATTTAATTTCTCATTTTGTTCCGTGATACTGGACGGTTTGTAATTCTTGTTTGATTTCATAAGGGAATTATTGAAAGAATTTAGTTGCGCAAATTTTGTTTATATTTCAATGATGGAGATTGATAATTGCAACGATGATAAATCATTGGAATGTGCCGGTGAAAATTCATCGATAACTTCACTTGATGATGCTTGTTTACGAAAAATATTTTTGTATTTGCCTGTTGTTGATCTATTAAGTGTGCAAAAAGGTGAGTTGGATTTATTGGTTACAATATTTGTTGAGAAATTGAATATGAAATAGAAAAATTTTCATTGTAAAATGTTTCTCACGTTTAATTGAGAAATTCTACATCATAAAATCCTTTTTGTTTATACAAAAATATGAACAATTGATTAAAATTGAGTTTTTAATTTCGATTTTGTATTTTATAAATGAAATTAATTGAATGGAGAATTTTAAATGTTTGGATAAAACAAAATTTTAATCAATAAAAGAAGAAATAGAAATTGGAAATTATATTTCAATAATTGTGGTAAATGTTTGATAACTCACTAAATAATGTTTAATGGTTTATCAGTTTGCACTCGGTGGAATGAACTTTGTAAAGATGTATGGAAAACTGTGGACGAATATATTTATGTTGGAGGTGAAAGCTTTTGGTCAGAACCCGTACCAAACAGTAAACGATGGGAACGAATAGGGCTTAATGGAAATTTCGTCGAAGTAATGGAACATTGTCATGAATACATAAAAAAAGTTAAAATATTATGTCGATTTAGGCATCACATGAAAGTATGCTATGCTTTGGTCAAAATAATTCCAGCACTGTGTGAAAACATTCAAAGCATTACTGTTGGTGATGGGCCATTCATGTCACCAAGTTGTATCCCACCATTCGGAAAGAAACGAAAGAACATCAAAGAAGTCTGTGAAGAGATTGGAATGCCTTGGAATGATAATGGAGAGAAATTGACAAATTTGTTCATGATAAAGTTGTAAATTTCTAAACAAAAATATGATACATGAAAAATTTGCAATGGTTCATTCAACTCTTCCAAACAATTTAATATTTATGCCATGCAAATTTCCACTAATTCAATAACTTTTATCTACACAAAGTAAGAAAACAAATGATTGAAATATTTGTGGGTTGAATTTCCTCTTTTTTTCATTTAATAAATAATTGTATCAAGGGTTTTACAATACTTTTATTTTGTCCACGTATTTGTTTTGTTCCACCATTTGTTCAGACATATATAATAACATATGGTCGATGGTTATCTGAGTTTAATTTAATTATTAACATTAAAATTACCATTATTGTTAGTTATTATTATCTTTATCAATATTAATGTTCGTCATCTGTCAATCAATTTGCTTTCATTTTCATATTATCATAATAAATTACACAATTGTAAACGCGTTTACACTTTTTGTTTAATGGAATAAATACATGAATTTAACTTAATGTGTCTGTTCATTTCTCTCGTATTTATTTGTTGTTATTAAAATTACGATTGTTTGTATGAACATGTTGATTATTGATTTACAATTAATATAAATGATTAATGAACAAATATAAATTATGTGCTTGTGACGATTGAATTAATTTTTGTCTTCGCTATTTCTGGTATTGATTTTGTCTTAGTGATAATTTTTCAATGTAATTTGATGTTTGTTCTCGAATTTCATAGGCCTGTGCTGTTGGTCAATCGTTGTTTTCACTTGCATTCATACAAATACAGACAGAGTTACACACAGACACGTTTAATAATTTTCAATGCTGGTATTTTTGCCATTTATTTGTTGTGGTTAAAGTTTTCAATTGAATATGTACGTGGATATAAATTACTTCGCATAATTTCTCTTTACAATTAATCAATATTAATCAGATGATTGGTTGATTGATTAATTAGTCAACTAACTAATTAATTAAATAGTTAATTACGAATATAATGTAAGAACACATTTTGTTAGTTATTTTCTGGTTCATTGGTTTGTTTTTTTTCAATCTCTTTTCTAATTTTCTTTCATTGGATTCTCCTAATTATTTTTTTTTCGATTAATTATTAATCGTCATCTAAATAAAATTGTCTAGCTAAAGGTATTCTTTATTCATTTTTTTTCTCAGTTCCACTTTAGTTCAACAATTTATCAATGTTTAGAAAAATCATAATAAGTTTTGAGTCATTTGACTGTGTGGTCGTGTGTAACAATTATCATATTTTTCCCATAATTTTTCACATTTGTTCAATAATTTTACCAAAATTCCAATTCTTTGAATACATTTGAAATCAATTGGCAATGGAAATTATTAATTTCATCATTAAAGTTGATGAATATTTTCCAAAGATGAACTCAAGGTAAAAAAAATTGTGGCAATTAATAATTAATCTTATGAATAAAATCAAATTCACATTTCTATCTTCTTTCCTCACATTTATTTAATTTTATATTTGGCGTTGTGACAATTATTTTCTTCCATTTTCAATTTGCAATTGATTCAAAATCATTTTCCAATTAATATATTCTACTTTATATTTTTCCTTTTTCACATCTTCGCTATTCAATTTTAAATACAGAGATAAATTAATAATTCAATGAAATAATTATTCATTATTATTAATATAAAATAATAAATACAAATTGAACTGACATTTAATTATTCCACATTTATAATTTGTTCAATGAATTATTTTCAGTCCTGGATATTTTGTATGTGCGAAGCAATATTCATATTTCAATTAATTCCTCGTCACTGTGTACAAAATATCACGAATATTAATCAATTATTCCATTATTTATAACTCATCAATTTTCCAAACGCAATAAAAAACAAAAACACCAAATGAAATAAAACGAAAATTCCGGTGGCTGCAAATTGTTTTTTTATTCTTCAACTTCTTGTTTACAAGAAAACACCGCGGGCCAGCCACAGTTCTTTCTTTATTTCGTCTTATTTTTATTTATTATTAATATTTATTTTTTTCAATTTCATTCACCATTTTTTCCTCGAGTCTTGTGACAGTCCTTTGTACACTGCTCATAGAGAGCAATTTGTTTGGAACTAATAATTATTAATTGGTATTATTTATGTTTTGTAATGTTATCTGTAATTTTTTTCTCCTTTTGTATCCGTATAATCACACCAAAAGATTGATAACACGTCAATTTACCAAGTGGATGAACAAGATGACAGGGAAGAGTTTATTTTCTAGTTATTATTCATATATGAATAGTTAATTGACCATTCACTCAATAATATATCGGTTGTATATTGTTTTCTTACAGATCCATTGATTGCATTTGTTATTCTGTATTTTTTTTCTATTTATCCATTCATTTTTGCTCTTCCGCAATAAAACCTCATTATTTATTACTTCGTCTGCATTTTTATCTTCTTATTTCCTTCATCATTTATTTCTTTTCTTCATTCTTGTGCCTATTCATTGATTCATTTATTTAGTTTTTGTTTAAATATATAACACGTAGATAAATATGGACGTATGCATAAATATTTGCATAATATTACACACAAATACGTACATAATAACGTGGTCAGAGGTGGATTTTTCCCTCATGTAATTTCATCGCACAATTAATAACAATTGGAATATAAGAAAAGACTTCAATTATTTCCCTGT
This sequence comes from Meteorus colon, assembly GCA_030523085.1. NCBI lineage: Eukaryota > Metazoa > Arthropoda > Insecta > Hymenoptera > Braconidae > Meteorus > Meteorus colon. Next base: position 38,795 of record JAPYZH010000403.1, read on the forward strand.
TATTTTAGAAAATTGTCAATTTATCATTAAATGAAAAAACATAAAGGGAAAATTATTTCTCTTCAATTACATTGACGAATGTGATGAATGTTATTTGTTTTAATGCAAATAGGTCCCTGTTCTTTTGTTGTTATTATTCTTTCTTTTGTTTTACATTGTGTTTATAAATAATTAATTAATTTCATTCGTTCATCTTCATATTTTCAAATTGTTGTCACCTCATTATTTTTGGTTCTGAGTAAAATTATACACTCAATATTCACTAAAGACAAAGTTTTGGTTCATGACTTTGTTCTAATTCATTATTAATTAACAATTAAAATTTTTACGTCCATCAATTTAGTTCGAACTTAAAGATAAATATTTATATTAATATATACAAGTGAATTCGTTTTTTTTTTTTTTCATTTCTTTCTTTATATTATTGTTCACAATTGAAATAAAAATACTAACCAGGTATTAATTATATTCAACTTGAATAATTTTGCGTTTATTGGATTTTCCTTTTTTTTTCTCGTTTTTACGTTACTAAAAAAATTCTCATTGCAATTATTCACACATACTCACACTCACATGCACAAAAGTTGCATACGTGTCTAAATAATCTTGCGATCCTGCGCGAGAGGGTCCGGTTATTAATTATCATTTAATTATTTTATTAATAATAATAATAATAATAATTGTTATTACTAAGTTATTCTATCGATTGAGTAATATACAAATCTAGTACTTTCTCGTACGAGTTTTCATTAACATTAAAATTTGATGCGACAATGATAAAGGAATAAACAAAATAAGAAACAACAAAAAAATGCGAAAATAATGGAAAAAGAACATTTTTTTCTTTGCTTTTCAATATTTTCTTTTGTTTCTTATTCACACGTTAATGAGTACATGAAATACGAAGACAGTTTGATTATTCATTTGTTTTTTTTTATTATGTAGCGGGGAGAAGAACATTTTGTTTATATATTTATGTTCTGTTTGTTTATTAATGTGTTTATTTTATTCCTTTCCTTTTTTCACTACTTTGATAATAGTTTTGTTAAGTTTCATTTTCGTTTATGGTTTAGCATTAAGATGCGATTATCCTTTCCTTCCTTTTCACTTCATTTGTTCAGTTATTTTCTTGTTCATTTCGATGAATAATATAATTATTATTTTTATTATTAAGTGGTGAGATTTTTTACTCTTAGAAATTGTTTTTTTTTCTTCATCTGCTTGTTTACTTTCGTACAGTTTTGAATTATTTTTAGACAGGATATTTTAATTATTCAACACTGTGGTAGATGAGAGATTGCAAGAAATAGTGAGACAGAGTGAAAACGAGAGTTTTATTATTTTCTTTATATATTTCTTTGTCTTTACTTTGGAAATAGGATCGAGAATTTGCTAATAGTGTTATAATTGTTCGTTATGTGGTTTTTTTTTTCTATTCCTATATGTAGATATTCATTCTCAATTTACTTATTGTTTTCCTCCTCTTACAATTTCTTTTGTTTAAACATTTTATTTATTTCCTCTTCTCTTCGTTCATTTTAATTTCATCCAAATTATTTTCAGTGTTTCACTTCATTTTCTTTTGTGACAAAATGATGACGATTAGTACGAGATGAAGACTTAATTTAGACGAATAATGAGATAAATAACAGAAATAAACATAAACAATAGTTAAAATCATGATTGATAATTTTATTTATTTATTTATTCATTCATTCATTCCTGTTTTTGTTCTGTTTGGCTACAATTTATTTAATTCTTCAATCTTTTCTTAACTTTTTTTCATCATTTCAAATTGAATTTAAACGATGAACAATTTATAATAATTTTTACTCCATGATGTGAAGAACAAATATAAATAAACAAATTTATGAATAGATAAATGAACGAATAAATTTTAAATAAAATTCACATGAATATCAAATGTGTCAGTAACCACATCCTTATTTTTGGTTTCTCTGTTATGTATAATTTTTTATTTTTGTCCGCTATCGCTCAACGAATGACAAAATGAATTTTATTACATTTCAATTCATCACTCTTGAATTTTAATTCAAATGATATAAAATCCAAATGTTTGTTTGTAACAAAAAAAATATGCATAAAATAATTGATCAATAAATAATAATTTGAAAATAAAATTACTATTCAATTCTGAACAATTAAAACCCATAATAAACAATTTATTAATATTATTGTAAAACATTATTTCCCATCTGTTGAATATTCTTTTCGACTTTTTCATATTCAATCGACTTAAAAACTGCTCTCAATTTTTTTTCTACATTCTTTCATCGAAATATAGTGTTCACAAAAGACACTGGAATGTCAATTTTACTTCCAGCTAATTTTATTTAGTCTTTACAATTGAGGCGAAAAAAAAACATATCACACCACAAAGAACGAAATGAATATGACAGGAATAATAGTATTATCAATAATTTGTTATTGAGTATATATTTAATTGAAGCCAGCTTCCAATGAGCTTTTGTTGTTATTTTATATCACGATATTGTTTCATCGTGACGATTGTCATCAGAGATAATTAATAAAAAAACATCTCATATATATTATATACAATTGAAATTGGTAAAATTTTTCACATTCACACCAAATATTTTCCATAATTTCTTTTCGCGTTATTCGTTCAACTATATTATTAAAACCTCGACAAAATTTACAAATGAATGAACTAAATATTTATATGCACTCGATTGCATCGTGCTCATCTTTATACAATAAAAAATTAATATTGTGAATAAATAATAATGAAAAACAAAATTTCTGCATGTTACTAACCGTCCTCACAAAACTATTTAATCAATGGATGATTAAATTAATTTCTTCTTATAGATATGAGCAATTGTCACTTCAGATTCTGGTTTATTTAATTATTTAATATTTTTTTTAATTAGTTCCTTTCTACGCACTTTTTTTTTTCTTATTAATTTTTCTAGCTCTACATCCACGAGTTTTATTTACTCTCTCTACCAGTCTTTTTTTCCTTCTCCGTACCTAGGCAATTTAATTGTTTTTTGTTTTCTATTCTCGCGTTTATTTATTTAATTAATAAAATCATCATTATATGAACCCTGTGTGTGTATATGCCTTGAATTTATTCCAAAACGATAAAAGCAAATTCAAATCGATTATGATGTTGAATTTTTCGATTTCTTCTTATAATGGCACAAATTGTTTTCGTGAAACGAGGTGGGTTATTAAATTTATTCCAACTGAAGACATCATCAATCTTCGTGAAATATTTTTTTGGTTTTTATTCTTGTTTTCGTGTTTAGATTAATTATTGGTTTGATTTAATCGATGGAAGATTGACACACACACAGTTAAAATAATTCATTTTTCTTGTTTTTGCTTCTTTTTTTCGCCATTGAAGTTAATTCAATTTGGAAGAACTGGTGGGCGTTCTTTCTCAATTATTTTTCTCTTTTTTCTTCTCCACCTGTCAGTCTCCAGAGAGAAAAAACTTAATTAACAACATAACGATTAATCCTGAAAGTCCTTCTCATTTTTATTAATCAATAGTTTTAGGTGTGAAACAGATGAAAGAAATGGAGAAGTTTTGCAAACGACTATTTCATTATAACTCTTAATTAGAACTTTGGGAAAAAGCTCAAAATTATGAGAGTAATTTGTCATACTTTTTGAGATTCTGCATTAAATAATTTTCAGAAGAAATCTGTAAGATCAATACCAACAGTAATATGTAGGTCTGAATTCAGACATCAAAATTTTACATTATGACAAAAAAATCAAATTTTTCCTCCAACTTTAAAACGTCATATCTCCCTCCTCATTCGTCACACAATTTTCAACGAGCAACCATTTTGTTCAGAATCGCACACTGCACAAATTCATTTCAGAGTAATTTCCCCATATCTTCCTTATTTATCGAACTATGATGCGAAAACTATCAATCTGTCATAAATGTCTTTTACATATTTCGTCTACTTCACACCCAAAATTACAAATGAATAAAAACAAAATATTCCATTAATTGATTCCTACGAAATTGAACTCATTGAGGATTGGCCTGTTCATCAATTTCATATCTTCTTTTTTCTCCCCCTATTCTTTTCACGTTAATGAATTCTACCTATAATTGTAACGACCAGCATGAGGTATCGATACCACTTCAACTGGTAACGAACCGCGTCGTTTAACACTGGGCTCAGGTATTGAATCTCTTTTAGATAAATCACGTTTCCATCCAATCCATTTCCCATTATTATCATTGTCATCAATATGTCCACCAACAAACATTTCCGGACCGCCACTGCTGCGTCTTCGTAATGTTTTTTTCGTACGATTACGTTGAGCTGCTGTTGATGTTGTTAATGTTGCTGATGGTGGTGGTGGTGGTGGCGGTAATTTGCCATAATGAACATTATTACGACCGAATAAATCGCGACGTAATTCAGAAATATCAGCAGGAACTGAACCTCGACGTGGCGATGATAACATTCCTGATACCGAAATGTTTTCAACTATTCTTGGACCACTGTTATTATTATTATTCCCATGAATGTTGTTATTGTTGTTGTTGTTGTTGTTATTTATTGGAAAATTTTCATCTATAAAGTTGTAAAGAATGAAAAATACTTTAGTACGATAAGAAAATGATTTTTTACTTGAAATCTTGAAGTGGCTCAGAGAGTTTGAAGATTATTAAGAAAAATAATTCGAACTTTCCCTTCAGTCTTTCGTCGAACAAAAATTTGGAATTTTTTATACTGAATCTAATGTACAGAAGCAATAGATTAAGAAAATTATGTTAATTTTATATACCAGTAGCAAAAATGTTGCTCAATGCCACTTCGTGTGGTAAACTAGCGCGTCTTGGTATAGGAACGTTTTCTCCACGTGGTCCCAACGCCAATCGGAACGATCCACCAGCGGCAAGCACTACAAAATCAGATCATATGGAATTAAAAATATACACTCATGAACAATCCCAACGCGAAATGAATTTTAAATGATACAGATCGAGTCACAAAATATATCTTAATAATTATTCTATGTCAAATAGAAGTAAAAATTGGATCCTATTCATCTTCAAAGTTTTTATTGAGCCTCAAACTCTTAACTGACAACGCTTTGAATAAACTCCACATGAAAAAGATATGATAGAAGAATTATAAACAACAGGATAAAGTGACAACGGTGCCAGTGGATTTCTCCTTACACTACCTCAATGGTTTGGATAAATGAATAAATAAAGAAATGAAATTGAATCACTAGAACACTCCACAAAAATCAACACTACATCAAAAATAATCAACAGAAATAATTAAAACCTACAAAGAAATTGGTTTGATTTCGCGACTTCAAAGTCACTTTACTTTGCATCCAATAAAAAATATCCATAAATTTTCTATCACAACTTCACCTGCACTATTTCCTCGTCAATAAACATCCTTTGATCTAGCCCGCTCAATCGCTATACCACCAAAAAGGAAGAAATAACATAAATTCCTCTTTGCCTTCCAAGTTAACAAAAATAAATGAAATCCAAAAATATATCTCCATGCAATTTCATTCCTACAACTATTTGTTTTTCAATATTATTAATATTACCATAATGTTCTGTGATGTCTGTCGGTACTGAACCGCGTCTAATTCCTCTATCATCGCGTGCAACACCTCCACCAGCACCACCAATTCCAGCAATCATTCCAACATCAGTCGTATCTAATTTGGACATCAAACCAACCGGTGCTGATCCACGTCGTCTCGCCCATCCTTGACTTGTTCGTCTTGTGTTCATACTCTTTCCACCGTTCAAATCATCACCACGTGGATCAACATTCTCCTTTGACAATTTTGGAATTTTCGAGCTCTTACCAACTCTTGTACAATCCAAATCCCTTTTATTACCAATTAAAATTGTTTCACATACAAGTCCACTGCTATCACTTGATGACGATTCACTTTTCAATCTTGGTGGTGATTCCGGTGGACTGCCAATGAAAAATACTCGGGTCATAGGTAATTCAGACGCAGTTGGTATCGCAGTAAATCTTCTTCCAACGTTGCCACGATTACAATCAACACTGGATAAAAATGCAGATGCTGATGATGAAGATGTGATAACACGTGGATCAATTATTGGCGTTGAATATCTTCGCATTTCTGAATTCAAATATTCTCGCGATTGTCCACTCGAATCTGGCAACGGCATACAACGATCCATTGCTTGTTGCGATGACTGATCTTGATCCTCAACTACTGATACATCAACATTTAATTTAACTTCAATATTATCCTGACTATTCGACAATTCAGTCGGTTGTTGACGAACTTTAGAACTACCAATTAGTGTCGCATAAAATAATTGCGCTGGGTCATCTTGCGCTGATGATGGACGTTTATGTTTAAAGTTAGACTTCAAAGTATCATCGTGACGCATACATTGCACTGAGTGTCGTCGTCTTTCGTTAGTAAATGCAGGCATTGAATCGTGGACATTCAAACGATTGAAATCACCAGCGAATGTTTCTCGTTTAGTTTCGATTGTAAATTTATTATTTCTATTTATCATTCGTGTTTGATCGGTATTTTTATTCGATGTTAAGTCTATATCATCATTATTAATTGACGTTTTTATTTGATTTTCATGAATTGGTGATGATATTGAGCTCGACGGTGGACTGTCAGCTTCCATTAATATTTCCGTGCAACATTTCGACATTTCTGCAGTTGTTGACATATAACGTACACGCGCGTACGGTTGTAACGGTGGGAATGTTTGCTGTCTAGTTAATTTACCTTGATTGCGCGACGTGTTACAGTCAGGTTGCAACACGCTGCATAATCTCGAAGCTTCAACATTACTTGTGATACTTGCAATGCTTGTTTCTGGCAATAAATTTTCTGCACTAACTGGCCGTTCAGAATTATTATTAACACTGCTATTATTCGTTATTGATTCTAATAAACTGCTCGTTGATAATACCGACAGTGAACTTAAACGATTCGTACTTGAATTGTCGAATTTAATGAATGAACTTTTATTATTCATTAACAATGTCTTGTTAATGTAATCACATGGAACACTTTCGCGACGTATTTTAGTTGATAATTTAGTTGATGCAGTTGGCGGTAATAGAAATGGATTTTTCATACTCATTGGTACTGAATGTCGTCTACCAATACGATGTGTATCACTTTGTGATGGTAAACTTGAACGTCGTGATGATGGAACAATATCGCGATTTAATTCAGTCAATAATAAATCAACACTACCAGAATCTTCATTTATTAATTCATCGTCAGAATTAATATCTTGTTGTAATTGTTTCGGTGATGATGATGATGATAAATTTTTCTCTTGTTGTAATTCATCCAATTCTAAAGACATTTCAATTTTCTTATCGTTCATATTTTCTTGGGCTATTAATTGTTCCCATCTGCGTTGATTTGTTCGTAAATGATTCATCAAAGTTATACTCAATCCATCGCCAAGAAAACGATGCCATTCTTCATAAAGTGGCGTTACAACAAATTCAAAAAACCCAACTTGTATTTTTGGTATTGATATTGATTGACGATCGCACAATGGTGTTACTGATAAATTTAAATGACGCTCATAATCCCCTTGACGAAAGAATTCTTCGCACACTTTATATGACCATTTACGTGAAATGTCCCATGGTCTACATGGATTTGAAATGTCGGCGCATTTTAATGCTATTTGTAGAATAAAGTGACGATATTCAGCGCGTTTCATATCGAGAATGTTTTTATCTTGATATGTTTTGAAACTCGTGAGAAATTCTTGTTGTCGTGTTATATCAGTGGCAAGGATTAATGAACTTATATAACGTTGAAGCTCTGGTCGTAAATCTGGTGATAATTGTTCGTATACACCACTTTCTAACAGACAACCAATTGCTGAACGCCAATGATGATTTTCCAATACTGATGTGTTCTGAAATAAAACAATGAATACATCAATTATTTTGGCTTATTCAATTAAAGAATTCACCACTCGTTAATAAGAAAATTGTGAAGACAATTTGTGAGTAGAACTAAATTATTTATTAATTGTTCATTGCAATCAACTAAAGATGAGATCAATTCATTTTTCTAATACTTTGAATTGTTTTTCAGATTGTCATTCAGAAAGATAAATAAATAGATCCTTCTTTCCTCACTGTGAATTTAATTCCTCATCAATAAAATACAAAAGCATCAAAACATCAATCAATCTGTTCGCTTACCTCGTACAATGTTGCGAGATGATTACTAGTGGCAACCAAAAATGGTTGATTGACACCTGGATGATCTAAATCGTGTGTCACCGCTGCGATCAACGACGCCATAATTTCCATGCTATTGATGTGTTTGCTTATCTACATGAATCAAATAAATGAATAAACAAATGAATAAATGGAATAAGTGGACAGAAGAAAAACAGAACAGATAAAAATTGTATCAACCAATGAATTTACAATAGCAGAATAAAAAGTACAATTAATCTATTCATGTAATAACTTTTCTCTTCACCTTTTTTTCCTGTAGAAAGCAGTGCATCGCTTGAGTCACATCCGTTGCATGTATGCTGTTGTGATATGGATTAGTGCTGTGATAACCCTCCTCAATCAAAGCTGCAAAGAAAAATCAGAATAAAAATAAACTTTGATTTATTTATCACATGAATAAATAAAAGATGATAACAATGAAAAAAAAAGTACGAGAGTACAAATCGAAACGGAAATAAATGAGAAATTGTGTTGATCTTGATATATAGAAGAGAAAAAATATATATTTTTGATATACATATGAATTCTTTTTTCTTTCTTCACCTTCGTTTTGTCGCATGATAAGACACAATTTTTCTCACGAATTTATTTGATTTGACAAACACACAGAGTTCGAATTTTTATATGAATTTATATTTATATGTCTTTATAAACGCTAAAAGACGTTTAAACAATAAACGATCGCGAAATTCTATTTGGAAATTTGAGTTGAATAAATAAAATAAAAATGATAAAGTCTATAAATAAATTTGATACGATGTATTTATGCTCATACATACATTCATGTTCACAGGGTGTAGAGCTGAGTTATTTCTATTTTTATGTACTGATGAATATTAAATATCTCAATCACTCATGCACGAGCATAACAATAGGGTTGGATTATCAAAGGGGTGTGGTAATGTTTAGGAGAGTTGAATATGCATTGTTTATTTGTTTTCTCATGATTTTTTTGCGTTTTCGATGAATAAAAATGAATATTCAACTATTGAGGATGGAATTGATGTATTATTGATAGGAAGAGTGGAAAACTGTTGATGAAAATTGTGTTTGGGGTTTCATAAATTTGTTTTTCAATTCTGTTAGAGGATTTATATAATTGGATTTTGTTTTAGTTGTTCACTACTTTCCCTCATGATAACTATAAATAAATAAGGGACAATTGTTAATGCGGAAATCTGGGTGAAGTTGGATAAAAAAATATTCATAATGAAATATTTTTAATAATAAAAGTTGGATAAGTATGAACAAAAAAGGGTGAACTTTCGTAGTTAAAGCAATAGAAATAATAGCAAAACTTTTCTTTCTTTTCCTTTCAATTGTGAAACTAAGTTGTGTCAGAACCAAATTAACATTTCGAAGAGATTCCAATCAAAACTTCTTCAATCAATTTTCACCTATTAATTTTATTCTATTCCGTTTTCAGTTTCGGATATTGAATTGAATCAGTTTCTAATAAAAAAAAAACTTTCTAATGATGAAAATCGCTCGATTGAGTCACAAAAGCTGAAATATTAATTCCAATAAATTAAACCTCTTCTCCAAATCTTCCAATCGACTACAATGAAATGTTATCAACAAATAATAATAACTATTGAAACTTATTATAAACATTTTATAACAGCAGCAAAAAGTCACAATTCCAAATAAAATCTTTCTAAATTCTTTTATCATTCTTATCAATTTTCAAAATTCGTTTTCAATTAATTCACATTAATAACAACCACATGAATGCACATAACGCAATTAATCTCCCTGAATTATTTTCCTAATTTTGATGGTAGAAATTCAATTAGATTAATCCTAATATGATGATATATAATCAAATCAGCATTTCATGTGTTAATGAATAAAATTATTTCATCCAACAGAGATTTACCGTCATTGCTCTGAATTCACCCCTAAATTCGCGTCTCCAATTTCTCACTTTCAAATCCTATTACTTCATAACCAACATAATGAATTTTTAATTTAATTTTTTCCAAAACAAATATATATATTATCAACATTAACTTTTCATAATATAATAAAATTATTTCAATTGAATGTGAGTTTATACAAAGTATCATTCAACTTTTCTCAACACATTTCTAATAATTCCAATATTCAATATTATATATCAAATATCAATATTGCTTTTTTACCGAATAACTTCCACACCCTGACAACATCCAAGTTGAAGCGTTGAAGTAGACCATACCATTGGAATAAATGAACACACAATACTGGCAGCGAACGACCTGAAAACATTGAACATTCAGTTACAGTCAATCGAATAAAATCCAGAGAGAATAAAACAGCGAAATAAATATGAAAAAGAAGTAAAAAAAAAGGAGAAAAGAAATAGAAAAAAAGAAAATAGCAGAGGGATTGTCTGAATTGTGACGTGGTCGAGATGCAAATCCAATACATATTGTCATGTTTGGGATCTTATTGTCAACTCTCTGCACGTGAATTCGTACAATATAATAAAAGGAAAGTTATATGAAAATAGAATAAAATGGAGAGCCAAAAATATATATGAAACGACGGAATCTCAGAGAAAGATAAAGAAGATAAGGATTATGAGAAAGCGAAGAAATAAATAAATAAAAGACTTGAGGGATGAAAGTATGAAAAGGAAATTTATATGGATGAATAAAAAAGAAGGAAAAAAAAGGTCGGAGGATTGGTTTTATTTTTATTTTTCTGTCTCGGCTGTTTGAATATGTAGGAAATCAGGACAATTCAATCTGCATTTTCATCCTCTTATTTTTCCTTTTTTTTTAGGAATATAAATAATATCTATGATGAGGTAAATTCAATCTGAGTAATGAAAAATGAGGATATCCGTTCTCATGACAATCGATTTTAATTATATTGCATTTATTAATTTGTTTAAATGGATGTTTGTAATGTTGGATGAAATTGTTTTCAGGTTTTGGGTTAGAATTCGAATGAGTTTGCGTTGGGTTGCGAAAGATTGATGGAATTGTGGAGGTTTTTAGGATTTAAATGGAGTGGAATTGAATGCTATGGTGGAATTTCCAAGACTTTTCTCTTAAATTGACTTTTTTTTTAAAACATTGGTCATTTTTGTAAGAAAAAACCATAAATTAACTGATAAATTTTCAATATCACATATCAACATTTTCCCCTTGAATTAAATTATCAAATATTTTCCCTAAGCTCTTTACGTATTTGGTATTTGGAATATTCAATGTGATGGGAATCTCGTGGTCTTTGTGCTATTTAATATTGCAAGAATGCAATAGTGTAAATTGTAAATGGGTAAGTCTGCAGTTAGCCAAATGGTGGCGACTAGGCGGTTGGATGAGTGGGTTGCTTGGTTGGCTGGTTGGTTGGCATCTGGGAAAATCGATGTCCAACGAATGCCAGTGGGTACACTCACCTCCTGATACTGTCTCCAGGGTGAAAGCGTTGAAACGCCAGTGACCGGCCCTCTGCAGTACGCACTGCAACATTATGATGCAGTTTCATAAACGTTCTAACACAAAAGGAAATGAAATAAAATAAAAATCAACAATACAAATAAATAAACAAATAAGTAAACTTAAACTGTAACAAGACGAAAGTGAACATTTCTTTTCAGTTAAATAAATTTACAAACAAATCATCAAAACTTTTCAATCTCAATCTCCACTTTTATCCTATCCAACAATATCACAAATTTGTAATTCAAAATAAAAATAAAATCCAAACCTTTCAGGTCATCATCCTGAATCATACAAAAGTCACGCAACAACGAAAAAATAAAAGGAGATAAAAGAAAAATTTCAATGCGTTAACAAATAGATGGAAAAGAGATAAAAAAAACAATATTGAATAAATGAACACAAATAAAAAGTGGAAACATCCCATTCATTTTTATCACACAATTCAACGATGATTCATATGCATATTGACGATATATCGATACAATAGTGCACATTTTAACAGCAGAAAATGTACAATTATGACTTTTATTTGGTTCAACTTCGTTTTTTCTTTCTGCATTTATTTTTACCTGAACTTGTCCATGGAATATATCGTCTAACAGCGCTGGTTCTTGGCTCAAAGAACGTGTGGTAAGTTTCTTGCGTCGTCTTTTGTGCATTGTTAAAAAACGACCTGTATGTCGTGCACGTGTAACATCAATATTCAAATTGTCCAAGAGATTTTGATCAGGCTGTGATAAACGTCGTTGACGTTGTTGTGATGATGAGGTGGATGATAAAAGTGACGTTTCAGGTTCATCATTTTCATGTGATACTGATGCATATTGTGATGGTGATGCACCAGATGATGGCAAAGCTGCTTCTTCTGTAAATAAAAATAAATAAATTAATTAACAAATAAATAAGAGAATTAATGAATAAACAAAAAATGATGTAATTGTCAATTCAATTTTTCATTTGGCTTCCTTTTTTTTTGTTTATAAATTCGATTAGTGAATGTTTCAACAGAATTGGTGGCATTTAAATGTCATGTGATATCAAACATTACATTCTGCAATTTTGATTGCATGAATAAAAGAATTTAATTGACCAATTATTTTCAAAGTTATTGATTTTAAGAAAAATGGAAAAATGAAGCAAAATAATTCAACAATTCATGAAATATCAAAGAAAATTAAATTTTAATTATAATTATCAATTAATTCTAAGACAATTTTCCGACTCTGCATCACTTCCATCCATACAAATATATATGTATATATATTTAAAAAAATCTGGAATATTCGCTAACGTTGTTGTCACAGTAAATATTAATTTGCAACCACACTCCCACTTTTTGTTTGTCCATCTACAACTTTTATCTAATAAAATAAAACTTCTCAATATAACGAGAGGAAAATCCATTTTTCTTTATTTATTTTTAACCACTTCTGAACTTTATGCTAACAAAACCAAAACTCTGAAACAGGATGAGAAAAATATCAACATCACAGAAAACTAAATGAAAATATTAAATAAATAATAAAATCAAATAAAAATTGTTGCAGTTTATTATTTTTGTTCATTCATGTCAATATAATTCTTATTAAAAATAATAACTGCTTCAATTTTTTTAAGAACGACTAAGAAATAACAAATGAAAAAAAAAAAAAAAGAGAATTAACTGAATATCCTTCAAACTTAGTTAATTGCCAATTAAAGAGTTTCTAGAAATTGAATATTCTTTTTTTTGTATTAAGTTAAATATAAAAAAGAATTATTAATTCATACATGTGTTTATATTTTATTGTTGTTGCTGTTCTTCATTCATTTTGCAATGCCTTTGTATTTTTATTTTGATAAATAGGCTTGAATAAATGAATGAAGAATAATTTGGACGACGCAAATTAAAAGTTTAAGAACTAGAAAAACGTGACTAATGTGACCTGTTACGTATTAACGAGGCCATTGCCATCGCAATTGTGAGGTTGGTTCATGTTTTGTATGTACGAATGTGTACAATTAACTATATAATAAATAAATGTTTAATGATGCACAGCCATTGTTTATGAATATTTAAAAAACAATTTATTATTCTTATTGCATCGTTTCTCTAAATTCATTTCAAGAATATGAATTTGATTGGATATTAAATTTATTTTTCACTATATTTATTCATCAATTTTCTCTACCATCAATACATAAAGAACAATAAACAAAAGAAAAAAAAACTACCCCTTCTTGTAAAATAAAAGCCAAATCAATTTATTGAAAGAATAAAATCCAAAATTGTCACATTTTGTTCGAATAAAATATAAAATAATTAAAATTCTCATTCGCTCTATTAAATTCACCCTACCAATAAACCATATCTCACCCTCACATCAGTATCTTAACAACTCACCCCATCATGAGGATATGAACGAGATGAAAAACAATAGAAGAAACAGATCTAACTATAACAAGTTCCTATCAATAATAATCAGAAAAACTTTATCAATTAAACAATAAAAAATCTCATCAAATTTATCCAAGTGTGAATTTAATTGTAATATTATTTACATCCCCTTGACTATAGAAAAAAGAATTAAAAATATCTGTTTGATTCTTTTATTTTTCATTTACATCATTGACAATTGATGAATGTAAAAATATTGAAATTGGTTTCGTTTGGAGGTTAAAGAGAAAAATCAAGAGCGTCAAGGGTTGGTAATGAATGTGGTAGAGTCTCTTGAGATATTCGTGTGTATGTATGTACATATGTATGTAGAATAAAACGATAGATATATTGTGTGTTATTGTTCTTCGTTATTCATTGTATTACGCAGTTTCTAATTAACCTAATTAATGATATTCGAATTAGGACAATTCAGATGTAACCACCAATTGATGTTCAGAATGTACATAAATGTAGTGGTGTTACTTTATATATAAATTTATGTGTGATTTTACATTAAGAAACAAAATAAAATTATTAATAATACTAAAAGAATAATTATATTTATCTTAACTTTATAACAATTTTATTTTTTTGATAATAAAAGAACAACGAAATATTGTGAATTTATCTGGTTTTATTCCAATTTACTGAACTGCTAATGAAAATTAATTATCATTGATAATAATGTACAATAAATTAAAACATATTGTTCGTTGAATTATTTATGAAATATTAAGCTCAACATAATAAAGGGGAATATTAATTACTAAATATTGAAACAAATGATTTTTCCACCATACAAAATTCCAAATGAAAATTAAGTGGATTAAATATGAAAACACAATTTATTTCAATACGTTAAATCTTGTTTAACTTAATTGAAATTGGTATAATCATTCAATACAAATGAGCTTTAGTTTAATCAGTATTTATACTGATTAAATCTCCCCTTATATATCTCCAAAGAAATATATCATTTATCCTAACTAAACAAAAGAGTAATCAATAAATATTACAATCTAATAAAAATACTCAGCCATTTTTCTTTCTATTTATTTTCATTCAATTTTTAATAAAACAAACAATTTAATATAGAAACAAAATGGAATAAAAAGATGTATAAGTCATTTATTAATATAAATATCAATAAATAAATGTTCTTGTTAAAATTCTATTTGAATAGAAAAAATAACAAAAAAGTGAATTAATAAATTAATTTATAAGTATAAATTATTTTGTTTTTCAATATCGGAAAAAATTAATTTATCGATAGTTAATTTCACTTTTGATTTATAAAATGTTAATAAATAAATTAAAAAAACAACAATTGCAAGAGAACTATAAATTTCTAATGACAAATCACGAAACAAATACTTTCATCAAGCTTCTAACTAAATTATCTTCTTTAATTACAAAATAATACGATTCACTTTTAATTTCCTGATGTGATCACTTCGCATTTTATTTTTCACTGTTTTTCATCCACTTTTCAATCTTTATCAATTTTTTTTTCTCTCGTTTTTTTTCCCCCATCGTTTCAGTCATGTCAAACAAACAAGATTGAAGATGAGAGAGTTGCGAGAGAGTTTTTACAACATGACGTGTAATTAATCGTGATTTTCTAAGGCTTCAATAATAAAACAAACAAGATAAGATAAAAAAAAAACAAAATTTCCCTCTTCAACTTTACATAAACATAATAATTATATTGTTATTATATATTTGATTTAAATAAACAAAATAAATACAATTGAAAAAGTTTCACTGTCTTCATTGTGTAATTTGTAATTGTTGCTAAATAATTATCACATATTAATTAATAACATAAAACAACAATTAAGAAATAAATCAATCGAGAGAAGATAAAAATTGTTAGATAGAGATAAAATAAAAAACAATTCTCACCAGAAATTCTAACAAAGACATTTTCATCTGCATTGTCCACTGTTGCTCCTGCATTCGACGTCTGTAACAATAAAAATAAACAAACATATTATTAATAATCATTCATTTATATCGATAATTAATAAAAAAAAGATTTGACAATATAAACAAAATACAATACAACAAATTTTGATGTGAAAAATAATTTATTTAGCACATCAGTTTCCAGCTGATTTGTCAATTGCAAAATAGGATGGACCGAATTAAGATTCGTTTGCTATTACAGCCCAAATATATACATGTATATATATATGTATATGTAACATGAGTTCAATCATTTTGTCATTTATATAACGTCGCAATAATAAACCTCAAACTGACATGAAAACTATGATTCATGATGATGAGCTAAAATGATGAAATGAATGATAATAAAAATAAAAATGAATACATTTAAATTATTTGAGTTCACTCAATCTGTCCTAACTCAAGGTCAAACGTTAATTTGTAGGGTAAATATATATTCTGTTTATTATGTGCCCTCACATTCCCATTAACAATATAATAAAATGATAATTTAAATAAATTGTTGAGTTTAAAAGTTGTTTATTGAAAGAATAAATCAAAAATTGTATTTTTAATATTTTTAAACAGTTCAATTCAATGGTGAATTAATATTAAATTTTAAATATTGATTGTGTATTTTTAATGTTCATATTTAATATTTATAATTATATAAATATTCATCAGCTATTTATATCAACAAATTTTACTCAAACAAATATTAATATCCATTAGAATAAATTAATTGAAATAGTTAAAGTTTATCTTGAAATACTTGAATGCATATCACATACAAATTCATATTCAGAATCACATCAAAAGGATATTTGCATTATACAATGAAGGAATATTAATTGCTCCATATAAATTTCTAAACTTGTAGCATCAACAACATCAGCATTAATATTATTATTTTAGTTTAATGTATATTCAAGTATTTGTCTGTGCAATCTGTGTCTATGTGTTTGCTATGATGATGAAGATTAAATTGATTTAGTTGGAGAATTTTGGCCATGAATTTGAATAAAGTTCGTTTGAATTTACATTGAAATAAAGTGGAATAGACGTTAGAATATTTTCTACTGTCAAGTATCAATTATGCTGTTGAGCAATGGAGTCTCATATATATATATATATATATGTGTGTATGTGCATGGTTGTGATGAGGGATAAAAAGAGGAAGCGAGACAAAGTGAGTAGATATTTATATGTAGTTGGTCCAATGAGAAGGGACACTTTGAGAGTCTTTTGATTCTAAAGTGGCAATTATATTTATATTTGTGTGTTGTAAATCAGCCAGTAGTAAAAATGAAAAATGAAACGATCAATGTGGTGAATTGAAAACTATTTTTCAAATTGGAATTAATTTTTAATTCAATATTTATTATTGAAAGTATTTCTTGTCTATTGTTATATCAATAGAGTAAATTTTCCCAACAAAAATCATTCTTGCTTTCAAAATTAACCACTCATCGAATTTTTATTCTCTCCTAATTTCTCTAGTTCCTACTATAATCCCATCTATTCTGAACAAAACGCAATTTAGTTCTCATTCCTCGGATAATTTCCAATCAAATAATCAGTCACGCCAGTAACACACATTTCTTATTCTCATCAGCAAAATGAATTCAACATATTTTTATATTTCAATAAACTTCAAGTTCTTAAATAATAATTTATTTTTTTTCTTCTTCGCTTATCATTCATCATCTATTTATTATATTGTCAATATTTATCTATCATATTAAATAATAAAAAAAAAAGAAATGTGAGTATATAAATGGCGTACGCTCAGGCACTCAATAACAAATGGGTTAAGTGGCAATTACATCCAATGGATATGTATAAACATATACACATGAATTATATATACATATATGTCTTCATATGACCCACTCGACGACAGTTCGATGGTCTCTGATCCAATGTATCGGTCAACGATCTGCATATATGTATACATATTGATCAATAAGGAAAACAATTCAGAGTTACCAAACACAATTGGACAAAGCAAAGAAATTAAATAAAATAAAAATTCTTCTTTGTCTACAATAAATCATAAAATTTTCTCATAATTATAATTCTTACAAACAAATTAAAATGTTTGTTCAGTAAATATTAACAAACTCAAATTCATCTCACTATAATTAAATAAATAAATAATATTGACCATTCAAAAGACAAAAACATTTATCGACTTTCACAAATAAAATCAATTGACAAAAAAAATTTGTTCATCTCTTTTTATATTTTTTTTCTTTCACCCCTGTTTTCATAATAACAACAGGCATTGAATTAATCCAATTACTTATGACACAGAAAAAAAATAAGACAGATAAAAATAAAATAGAAGAAAAAAATGAGAATAACATGAAAAAACTTGTTTCATCCTACCCACAACATTGCTCATGCTGTTATCATTATTGCTTTATTTTTTTTTCTTGTCTCATTTTTTTTTCACGTTCACTTTCATTGTAAATACATCTATAAACACAAGAACTAATTTTAGCACTTGTCACATCATTAATTTTGGCCATTAGTGAGATTAATATTGTATGACAAAATAATTTTGTGTGCCAGGTATTTGGGCTGAGTTTTTGTTTGTGTGTGCTTGACCATGAGCATCGTTTAACAATGACACCGAAACAACATCCAAGATTAACCTGTCCTATCTTTACACACAAACACAGACATATCATTCATATAATAATATAATTAGGCAAACGAACAATTGGCAAATGAACAATTGGAAAGAGAAAAAGAGTTTAATATTTATCTATTTAAAGAAGTGTTGACATAAATGATCGACAAATGAAGACATTTAAAATATTTATTAATGTTTAGTAACAATTAAAAGGATTTTAAAAGCATTTATTACTAAACTAATTGAATTTTACATAACAGTTATTCAAAAAGAAAACATCGCCAAATAATTGTCACTGTAAATTCTAATAAATAAATAATAAATTAAATCATTTAACAATTTCACATCAAACTTTCTTTGTATTTTAATTTCATCATTGAATTAAAGAAATAAAATTTAATAATTGATTCGAGAACAATTGTGATAAATGGTTTGTTGATACATCCCTGGTGACGTGATGTCGAGTGTGTCAGTACAGAGAGAAATTTCATGTCACTGTGTTGCGTTCGACACTAACAATAATAACATGAAAGCAAGCACACTCATGGTTTGCCTGTAGCAACAATTCAGTCCGATATCCGTCTGGTTGTGATTATACGTCTACTATTATTACCACCACCACTACCACAACTACTACGACTGCTGCTGCCATTAATGTTAGTGATGCTTCTATTCTATGTACACAGAAACAGTTGATACGCTTTGGTGTACTGCAACAATCATCATATTAAATCACAATTAAATTAGATGCTCTTTACATCCATTTAATAATTCAACTTGTGATATTGATAATTTTATTTGTATGTTTATGTCAACTATTTTACTTCAACATTTATTACATAATTTTTACGTTCTATAAATTAACAAGTTTATTCTCTTTCTCTCAACGATTTATTACCAATTTTTTTTTTATTCCTCATTCAATTTATAAATTTAATTCACCAAAGTAAATAATCATAAATCGACCTCTGTCACCATTTAATACTCATCATAATCCAATTTATTAAATATTCCTCACATAAACACAATTGAAACAAATAAAAATAACAAAAACCAATAAAAGAATCACCAATCCATCATTATCAAATATCTATAACAATAATAATAATGGTGATAATAATAATAATAATAATAATAATAAACAGCAAAACAAAATAGAATGTTGTATATGATAATGGACAAATCATGTTTTGTCTCAAGAGTTTATCGACTATTAATACCTCATTAAAAACTTATCAGCAATCAATTTAATAACAGAAGAAAAAATAAAATAAATGAAATGATAGAAAAAATAAAAAATTAAATATCAATAACAATAAATCAGTCAAGAGTTATCATTTATTATTATTTTTTTTCCTTCATTTTTTCTCTATAAAATCGTTCAATCAAAAAATATCTGTCAACATTTAGAATGAATGAAGAATGAAGAATAAAAATAAAAAATAAATAAAGTGACAATGAATGTGCTACATATTTAACAATAATACTCAAATTGAAAAGAATTCTTCACTTATTTATATTTATATTTACATTATATATATATATGTGTATGCCTCATCTTCTTCGTTTCCTTTCTCTCCCCTCATTCTCATCCTTTTTTTTACGAGACACTTTAAATGACGTCTCATTTCTTTATTTCTTTTTCGTAACTATAGTTAGTCCACACACACATACACATGTATATACCCACGAACAAAATTCCGTAAACGTCGGAATTAAAAAGAGAAAGAATGTAAAAAAAAAATAAAGGAGAATGTAAGGGATGACAGAGAGACTCTATCTCAGTTTTATATTATAGTACATTTTCAAGTGGTGTTACTTGGTTGGTCGGTTGGTTCGAGTGTTGGTGATGGTAGTGGGGGGAATAGATGAAGACGACGACGTTGAGGGTTGCCAATGACGTCACTGAAACTCGGGTCACGTACTGAAATTGTGAAATTCAGGTCGACTCGCTGCGTTCTCCTTATTTCTCGTTTGCTTTTTTTTATTTTTTTTTTATATTCTTATGCTACAATTCTTTTTGTATTTTTTTTTGTTCTCTGTCCCCACATTTTTTCGCGCCTCACTATTTTATTTTGTCTTCTTTATTCGTGTTTTTGTGTGACACAGGGATGAAGAAAATGATATATAAGTATGAATATATATTTGAATAGGTTTGGTGGAAAACTTTTTTCATTTTTATTTTATTTTTGTTATTTAGTGTTTGATGGGAATTTTGGGAATTTTTTTTTTCGGGTTTCAAGAGGGAGTTTATTGTGGTGGAAGGTTTGAGAATGGGGTAATGAGATAGAAGATGTTGTGGGGTGAATTTTGATGTGGGGATTATTAAGGGTTGAGGAGAAATTAATTTGTGGTGTAGATTTTTTTTTAGGTGAAAGGGGATGTCGTTATTGTTGATTGGGATATGAGAAGGATTTTTTTTTTCCTTTTAATTTAAATGGTAATTTTTGGTTTTAGTGACGTAGATATTGTTAAAAATTTTTTTATTCTTATTTATAAATTTTCATACTCTTAACATAAAATTTTAACTATCAACAATTGTATAGGGTAGCTAGGGGTCACACAAGTCTTTATATATATAATAATATATATATATATATACATATATATTCTCGAGTTTCCAGAGTGCATTAAGGTCATTTTGTGATTGCACGATCGAATGCACTGGATAATTAAGCGTAAGAGCACAAGACTGTGATTATCTCCAAAATTTAACGTTCATGAAATTCTCTCGCATATGCGCCCTATCCAATTACATCTTCATCCCTCTTTCTCTATCATAATCATCTTCTTAATTCTTTTAAAACTGAAAGAAAATTAGGCCAAGGAATAATCTTGCTTGAAAGAAAAATAATATATACATATATTCATGTGATTAAATCTCATGACAAATTGCTGAAAAAGAAGAAGAAAAAAAATATAAATAAAACTACTAAATGACGATAAAATTTTTTTTCTCAAACTCTCGTATTTTATAAAACTTTTAGATTATGTATAATATTTTTCATTTCACTCTGGGGACATTATCCAATCGTTTCTTAATCTTCTTCTTATTCTCATCATATTCAGTCGATGATGAAGAAGAGAAGAAAAAAAAATAAAACATAAAATAAATTTTTAACATGACAAAACCTAATATTCTACATCAAACCTTAATAAACTAACTAAATTAAACATTCTTCATCCCCTGACATCCCCACACCATTCACCCACTCCCAAATTTCCCTTCCTAATCTCAAAATATCACAAAATCCAATTTTGAATGATAATTTGATGAAAATAAACATTAAAAATAACTAAAAAATTATTTATCTCTATCAATATTTGTCGATTATATCGAACAATCGATACTTGAGTTTGTCCAATTACCGAAGGGACGGAAAGAGAGTGGCGAGGGCGACTATGGAAGTGATGGGGAAGGCGACCGTTGTACAGACTTGAACTTGTCAAGTATACAAGCTTGTAATGTGTTATCAGAGGCTTATCGTGTAAATCAATCTCTCTCGCTTGCACGCTCACTCATCTTGTTCATGCTCTCATACTTATACTTATTACACCATCATCACCAACAACGTGAAGCTTCAAACCGATTAATGTTCAAGTAGCTGATGCGCCAGATTAAACAAGCAATGCTACAAGCCCATCATTATTCACATCATCATTACTTGTTACATTAACATTGTATTATAATTATAATTATTGTTAATATTTATTATGAATTACGGAAATTGAAATGCTTCAGTGTATCTAATTCGATAAATAAATTCATGAGTTATTTATGTATGTCTAAGGGATGACAATAATTCGGTGAGGAAAGAAATTATTTTGTTCTTTTTTTTTCTTTCTTTGTCATTTTGTTCCACTTCTGTGATGTTCTATATATATGTATAGACGTATTTAGGTACATTCGAGACCCCTGACTAATATAAAAAAAGAGAGGAAATGAAAATAAGAGGGGAAAGAAGAATGTTTATATATAGAAGTTGACAGGAGAAAAATGGACAATGAATAAACGAAAAAAATTTGATTAAAAAGAAAAAAAGGGAAGAAGAAATTGCACATTAATTTTCATCAAGTTCTTCTTTTTTTTGGGTGAATTATTAATTGTTAGGGTAGTTTTTCACGTGTACTTGAAGCAGCCTGAGAATCATTAAGGGTTTTTTTTGTTTTGGTGGTTTGTTGAAGAATTGAGAGTAATGATTTTTCACTGATATATTTATTTAATTCTGATGCTCTTAGACAGGGTGAAAAAATAATTTTAGAATTTACGTAAGGGATTCATTCGATTCAGAATCGTTTTTACGTTTGAATTGACTGGTTTGACATTGAAATTGGTTGATTAGGTTCGGAGATAAATTCAATTAAAATTGAGTTGAATATTGGACGAAAAGTTGATGTGGGAGTGATTGGAAAATTTCATGTGGAAACTTTTTCAAGTTGATTATCTGTTCATAATGTAATGTGATTTGGGATTTTCATTATTTCTGTTCAATTAGTGAACAATTCTCCGTTGGAATACTCTCAATATATGTCGGAATTGCCTCATCAGAGTCAGTAAAAATATAAAACAAAAAGAATTAAATTGTTCAAGACTAAATTAAATATCAAACAAAATTCACAATCCATAACTCAATAAAATCCAACTTTTTATCCGCCTAATTAATAATTCCCAATTTTTTCTCTTCAACCATTCAATTGTCCACACATTTCTCTTCAATATTCACTACTCAACGATAAAAATCCCCCAATTACAAACCCAAATAAACTAAATCAAAGTCAAAGCGAATATTCCAAAGCAAAAGAAGTAAAATAAATAAATATTGAACCAGGTTAACGATTATAAAAAAAAAACAAAATATTCTACCATCATCAATCTCAAATTAATTTCTACAAATAAAATAAAATTCTGACCCAGATAGTTCACCACATCTTGGACACAAAAAAAAATAACAATAAACTAAAAACAGTCTCAGGCAGAAAGAAAAAAACGATTAATAAAAACTATGAAATCACCGTAAAAATTCTTTAACTTATTTTCTCTTCAATAAAAAAGAAAAATCAACAAACATCAAATTGTTACACAAAATCCGCCCTCAATTTGATATAATAACAATAAAAATAATAATAATAATGATAATGATAATAATAAATAGATATATGAATTATATGTCACGCTATTTTTGTAATACAACGATGAAGATGACGAGATCTTGGCGGCAGCAATTTTATTCATCGCACACATGGGTTTATACATATACATAAGCATGTTGTATGTATGTATATAATTCTCGAGGACGTTTTGTCGCGCGTCATCGTCCACAAGATGTGATCGAAAGGAAAAAATAAAGAAAAAAAAAAAAGAAGAAGACGAAGAAGAGGAAAAAAAACCAATACACACAAGCACACACACGCATCTATAAATTTGAGAGAGAAAAAAAAAAAATAAAAGAGAAATAAACGAGGTTTACTATACAGATATCAATAAAAAATGCGCAGCAGCAGCAGCGACAAGATTTCAAAAAATATTTAT